>JAVCKV010390246.1:0-12936 GCA_032274145.1 Herpochondria borealis | reverse complement strand
CCATGAGTACATCAATTTTGCGAGCATGGTCGAAATCATGCGCTATTACACAAACAGGCGTCTCCCCAGAGATCCGTCTCAACAGCAGTCCCCTATTTTCTCCCATGCTGGATTCATGCATGGCTGGAATTTCGGGATGACCTCAGTGAACGATATCTTAAACGACCGTGCCCAATTGATGGCTGCATCTCCGGTCTACATGGACCAAATTATATCGGCATTGCAGGCTGCCTGTATTTCTGCAAAAAGCACGACTGCCTCCTACTTTTCTGCAGCTGTTATGGAATGGAGATGGACTTGCGGCATAAAATATTCGTAACGAATAAGGCGTTTGACGACGCTTTCAATGCTCTCCTCGCTCATGTTACCCCACAGGATGACGAGGATGTTAAACTTAGCCTCTCCTTGCAAGCTAATACACACTCGGTTCGTTCGACGCGCCCTTAAATATACAACAGTAGAAATATGCAGCAAGTAAAACTTGGCTCCGAGGAAAGAAGCCAAGCATCCCGTGTTCTAAACGTTCCAAACTCTGTTCTGGGCATTTTCGGGCTACAGCATCCGGAAAAGCCCTGACTCTTCAAAGTTTTCCCGCCCCAGCCTTATCTGCAACAATAAAATAATAGGATCACCGCAACCCACACCAGCCCCCACTAAATCCTCCATTTCAATTACAGACTCCTGTACAGATCACTTGGAGGGAGGCTATTTCACGAGAAGCAGCTAAAGTGTGCATAGATTCTGAAAGAAGGCGACTAAATAGCAGCCAAAATACCGCCCTTGTTGTACACGAAATGTGGGAGAGGTTCAAATGCGACCTCAGAGGTCTTCGTAGCTTCATCAGTGGGACTGAAATCTACAGGTATCGGAATGAAACCCTGGACTTGCAGAACGGAGAATTTGAACAAACTGAAGAAAACATTTAGGTATCTCGCCAACGGAATTTTGCAGAAGAACGCGTTGAGTTCGAGTTCATCTGGATGAAGATAGTAAAACTTCAGATGATACGCTGGCTGCACCTTTTCAAAAGTCAGAAGACATCTTCTGGCAATACTGCGACCGTGAAATTAATTGGTTCTTTAACCGGTACCTATAATTCAATCGCCCCATATTCCTGTACGAAGCGATGCGTGCTATGAAACATCAGCAGTACTCAGACCACATCAAAACAGCTTTAAACATTGAGACGCACTTTCAGTTACAGTGATCCTTCTTTGAGAGCTTCCCTTCCATGGTTCATAGCCACAATCCACGCATTATTTCAGAAAAGATCATGTCAAGAACAAATCGTACATATCAGTTTCATTTAGTTGTTAAAATGACCTCCTTGGGAAAGAAGACGCTCAATATGCATGTATGAACCCTTTCCAGGCGAGCTAAAACATCCAACGCAGTTTAATCTGTCATTTCCCTGCCAGGCAGTCTGTGTGGGACTCTTTTTCAAAGGCCTCTCCAATCGCCACACTTCCAGTCTCTCCTCGATTTACTGCCGCAGCATCACACACGACGCAGAAGAGATGGTAGCGATTGATGCTTAAAACTACCCACGACTACATAATGTGACTATTCGGATTCCTGGGTCTTTTCATCACCTCTACAACTGGTACGTCAAACCCGGGGATATTAAGCACATAATACCTTTGTTCAATATCTTCAGAAATCTGCACGAATTGAATGCGTCGCACAGGTCTCAGGAGATCCCCGATAAGCTTCAGAAAATCCAGTGCTGTGTTTCGTTTCAAGATACCCCGCGTCTACCAGACAGGAAGCCACCAGAGAATCGCTCAGACTTTCAAGCATAATTGGAGACCATTAATGATGTCCGGGCCTGTGTCTATCAGGTTTGTGTTCATTACGTGGATAACGTGGATGAAATCAAGTTTGATCCCTATCAGAGAAGGTCCATTCTCACTATCCTCGGAGAAGGGCGGGATATGGATCCTAATTAGGCGTCCTTGTCTCTCATTATCGGGCCACCAGTTTTGCGGGAAATCTTGGACTATCCCGCTTCTTGTTATGAAATTACTGCACCATTCAAATGAAGGTCAAATGTTACCAAGCGCGACGTACCCCACCGTTCTCCCAAATAATCCCGACGTAATGAGATGCAGTGATACCATTACTGGACTCCTTATTCTCTTGACATGTTCGAGAAACTTTGGGGTGGACGAGGTTTGCAATAAACTGTGCGATCTCCTTCCAATTTCAGTCTGGAGCTCTATTCGTCATTTATTTTGCACACTGGTGGAATAAATTACGACTAAGAGGATCTCCAAGAAATATCTCTGCATCATCTGGCTCTTCAGTCCGAAAATCAAGTGTCAAACCCCAAACAGGAGAACGAAAGAGGACGCTGATACCTCACTGCTCCAGCACTTAATGCGCTCATACATGAAGCATGGATTTTATTTTGCACCAACGGCACTGTCGCTGGGCCGATGCTGGCAAAACTTGGTATTTCCTTTTTCGCCGTGGTCGTCGACGTGGCAGCGCACGCATCTAAACAAGAGTTTTTGATGTCTATCGTCTCTAACGTTCTATTGGTTCAGGTAGAAGGGTTGTACGTAGCGCTCTTCGGTGACATGACGCAGCTTTCCCTAGTGCTTATGTTTTAACATGATACATTGAAGTTCGTTCAGAATAACAGACGGTTCCGTTTTTGACCAAGAATGATTCGTCAATTTGATTTTCTCTGTGATATTATGGGACTAATCGTTTTAAGACCAGTTGGATGACGCATCACCACCGCTGTCAGACCTTGCCAATGTTATGCTGCGATTCATTTCCAGAGATCTACTTCTGCATCCATGCCCACGCGAGAATTTCAAGAACCTTCAAGAATTTTCAGGGCCAGAATGGTCTGGCTTTTGTCGTGATCATTTAAAAACGCTAAAAATTTCTAACAAATGGTCTAGCATACGTCCGTCTGACGTGCTAGTAAATTCCCTACCATGTCCTTCTGACAGTTGTTATGTGATAATATTGCAGACTTATATAGTTTCTAGGAAAAATTCTAGTTTGCTAGAAATATTTCTAGCATATTTTGAACAAACATGCTAGAAAAATTGCTAGATTCTATGTGGTGTGCATATATTTTTTATGTAAAGTGCTAGACGAACTGCTAGATTTATAGACAGTTGCATAGAAATCTCTGCTGAGGCATGCAATGAAAATTGCAAGAATGATAGGTTATTATCTAGCAATGAAATGTTGACATTCTAGGGATATTTTCATGTTTCTAGAAAATTCTCTCCCACCTTCTATTGACGCATGCTAGAAAATGACTATATTACTAGATAATTATCTAATAAACATTGCGCGTAATTTCTAGGGCAATTTCTATGTTGCTAGAAACTGTCTAGCATTCTCTTGCCATATATGCTAGTGCAGATGCTAGATTTCTAGGGAATTTACTTGCAAACAAATCAGTTCTGTTAGGAACATTTCTATGGTGCTAGATAATTCCCTGGAATTTCCCGTTCAAATGTACTAGCGTACATGCTATAATGGCAGGGAAATTTCTACCAGTATGTTTCAGTCTTGCTACGGACATTAGTATGTTGCTATGCAACTGTCTCGCAATTTCCGTGCTGCTTCTACATAAGTTGCTAAATATGCGGCATAAAACGCCTCCATAATTAGCGCAGAGCTGCGCTCTACCAGACTACCGTACGCACTGCATTTAAGGAACACCTCCATATATGGTCACCGGATGTTTCCCACATCTCTTCACACTTCATATTACCACTGTCCCACACCATCCTCCCCCATCCTTACTCCATTTTTAATCAAGTAAAATGGGGAATGGAGGGGAAAAAGGAGTGGGAAAGCACTACGTGCGCGTTCAGACACGCGCTGCGATCTGTTCCAGTCTTCTGTACCTCGAACGGCCTGGCGTAATGATTCACGTGGAACGTGTGGTGCACGTGAAAGTCGGAGTGGCTTCCTTCCATTCCCCGCAGACACAGCCATGGAAGGTGCGGTGGATATCTGCTGCGGCAAAAGCCGCGAAAGCAGTCCTATTAACCGTCTTTTTCGTATTTCGCACTTCACCTTGGTCTTTCCCGCTTCCGGAAAAGCTCAAGTGGGACCCGACACTGTAGCGGCAGCACCATCCGCAGCAGGAGCACTAGTTCGGAGATCACAACTTGGGGAGGTGAAGGCGGGGACGGGAATCGATACGGAATCGGACAGTGGATAAATCTATGTGAATTGAGTGGCGGGGGCGGTGTATGTATCCGATGGGAAAGCTGGAGTTGAGAGGTTCCGGGATTTATACAGATAAGCAGGAAGGTGGCGCAAACGACTAGTACAGAAGCGCGATAATTACCGAACACGTAAGAAGGAACTCCAGAAGGAGCCGAGTCTGTAGCGGAAGCCGGTATGTAAACAGGATTGGAAGCCGGAGTTCAGAGCACGTGTCATGATGAATGCGGCGGGGGAGTGCGAATCGTGGACGCTTAATTTAGAAGCGGGGACCTTAAAATAACAAAGAAGGGGCGGAAGCGCCCTTGAAACTTGGAGTTCAAGCGGTACCGGAGGTCGAGAGTCAGGAAAACTGTGACCTTGGATAGCGCCGGATGGGGGGAGTGGCCCGAGACGCACAGTACGGGGCCGGTGGCGTGCGTTGAGTAAATCAATTTTCGCTGCATACAGGAAGTTGTAAATGCACAGTGTGTACAGCTTACCGAATACCTCGTAGGGATAGAACGGGGATTTTAAAGCAGGATCGGGAACAAGAAAAATTGTTGGATTGAAACTTACCTGTAAAGAAGAAGGAAACGATTGCAGAGGTGACATAGGCACTGGTTCGTCTATTCCCTGCTACATAATTTGTTCGCAGATCTTATCTCAGGAGAATATTACACCTCAGTATGATAAGCAGATGGGTAAAGACCATGGACGAGAGTGGTAGCGGAAAGGCAATATGACAAGTACATATGTGCTTGAGTTCCCAGCATCGTCGAATAGAGATATCTTTACTTTCGGCCGTACTAAGAGGAGCATTAGTACTATCTCTCGCGTATAGTGCAGTCGTAGTCACGGCCATTTCAGAAGCGGTTCGTGTATTGCACGGAAGACGATGAAATCTGTCATGCACATTACAGGGACAAAGAGTAAAAGCACATACTAGTAGGGCGAAAAGTGCTAGACCGTGTTTTGTCGGAACCATTCACGCGAAATAAAACGAGTCATGTTTACCCTTTAAAGGGTTTCCAAGTTTCAAAAAAGCAACGCTGTTATTCCATCCGGGCAAGGTTATGTCTTGAAGAAGGGCGAAAATTTGTTGCAGAGATCGTCCAGAACAACGAAGATTTTTGGCACGTTTACGGGTATGGGTAGGTGAGCTGGAGAGATTATTTCTCGGCAGCCGGTGCGGTGATATATAACAAGCATTCAGGCTTAAATGTTCTCAATTTCAATCTGCACAAGTTTCAAATTTAAGTTCCAATACAGAAGGACTAATATACTGTACATGAAGCGTATTAGAAAGATATTGTTGTGGTAGTACCACTGTCCATTGAATTTGTGTATAAAGGGGCTCCTGCATACCTGCGTCCTGCCTCTAATGTCACAGGTGCATGTGTTCACCCCCAAAGATCTCATTCTTTCTAACTTCCGCTACATTCTACTTCGCTATCCTGTCACATGCTTTCCTCTTCACCAAAATATTTACGTTCAACTATTTCAAAAATCTCCGTTTCCTCTGTGACCTCCCTTTTTCCATCTCAATCACTCACGCAACAATCCACTTCGAGCTATGAAATTTCGCTGTCTTTTTCCACACTGCACGTATGTGGGCAACTCCGCGGTCACAATGAGAATCCACTGAAGCAACTTCCCATGGCAGCCACAGTACGTCCCCACCAACGAAAACTCACAATCACAAACTGCACTCAAAGCACGCCCCCGTATGCCCACAATTTATGGAGGCACGGGTTCGGACGTAGGGGCCACAATCAATGTGTAGGAAATTTCTAAGGGAAACGTTGAATACGACCCAGAGACAGGAGACAACTACGAAGATTTTCAGAACAACATCGTGCAAGAGATTCAAGATGCTCTTGAACAATGCGTAGATGTTCTTCTGCAACAATATCTAAGCTAAAATGAAGACTTCACATCTGCGGATGGTCTTATTAAGGACTCACTTGCCGTCTACCTTTAAGAGATTTGAGATCGCGTCGGCAACGACGCAGTCGACGGTTTCATCAGTATATTGCGTACTCCATAGTTGTACCTATCCGAATTCCTCGTGAGCATCAAATCCGCGAATCAATGCCGAAGTGTCATTCAAGCATTGTGCAGAAGCATTTGGGCAATCGTGGATTCAAGAAAACACGTCCACCCTTCTGCTCGCGGTCCAAAAGTGTGTTTAAAATGCGCCATTCTGTCCCCTTTCTTCAGTCTATTATCAACATTACTGACACGAATGAATGCCTATTTCAGGATACAGGCGCGGGAAGGCAAAGTAGAAAATGCCGCGGCGTATTTGACAGTTACTTCATGGAACAAAACTTAGACCACTTCAAGCAGTTAATTCTCGAAGCTCACGACTCCTCTGTTGCGTGTTTCACAGGCCCACCTCAACTTGAAACACCATATTTATGGTTCGTGCAGTTGTACTATGAAAAGAACAATACGTTTTTGAACAGTGGGTCCAATGTTGCATACCCCGAGTATATTTTCCTTCTAAATTTCATAACGTCTTATGCAAGTCGTGTGATACGAGCAGGTTCAAGTTAACTCGTTTTCCTCCCCACAGAGGCTTAAGAGACAGACTTCGACGTTCAACCTTCGCGCAAATTACCTCCTCATGAGCAGTTGAATGTAAAGCTTGAAATTGTTTAAAAACTTCTTTGTACATATGCTCCACACATTGGAGGAAGCTAATTTTCAGTTTTTTCTTTTTTTATTCATAATCGGACTCTTTTACGCTGTCCTCCTGTTTTTATCTCTATAACAGGTGGCATTCCGGAGGCGAATGATCCTTCTTGCATGCTAAGAACATGGAAAATTTCATTTCCCTGTCAGCGGTGTCTCGTTCCAAATGCCAAGCTCAGTGCGTTTGGTGAGACTTTTAGAAAGCGGACCCTGCATGAAAAAATACAAGTTACAAGTATTTCTAGCACATATGATATGAATAGTATGAGCCTGCATGCGACACATGCTTTTCTCGAAACCTCCCTCACAACTTCGGAATCCATTCTTCCGACGCACTTCTTATTTTCCTATAATGCTCTCCACAATCTCTTCCTTTGCATATACAAGTTATTGAAGCAAACAAAATTTGATTGGTTTGTTTTCTTTCAGTTGCAGGTGCCCATGATGAAGAGAAATTATCAGCACAGTACTAGCTTCATACAACTTGCGGAAGCCTCCGCTAGCAGGTGCGAACAACGTGCATAAATGTTTTGAACTTGATAAATACCTCAAGAACATGCACATTGACCTCAGAACGCCCGGAAAATTGTAGTTCTTGAATTTGATTTAAAAAAGACTGGTATGCGTGGAATTCTCGAAGGTAATGATTATCGTATGCTGGATCATTACGTTCCTTTTTTGCGGCCTACATTGATGTGATTGTTTTCGGGCATGAACGAAGCATAATTACCAACGTGTATAACTTATACATGGACCTGAATTTATGCGCGGAATTGGATTTCTGGATTCTGTTGATTGCAGAGAGCACCACCTTCAATAAAAATTATGTTGATACATTGCAGGCAATGATTGACACGCTCAATGAAGCATCTGTCACGAAATTGTCAAGGTCCTATGACAGGATCTTTAGATTATTTAAGGCATAGGCTCAACCAGATTTTGGAAGACTTTGCAGATTTGATTCCCTTCATTCTATATCTTCAACTGCGTGCAAAAATTCCGCATGTATTTTTGAAAGGATTCATAAGGTGAACAAATCAGCTTCGTGCAAATATCATTCAGAAGCGGCTGGTCGTGTTGAAAATAAACTCGTGTGGATTTTTAGGAACCTTTGTGGTAGAGTAGAGAAGGAGCCCTCGGCCAAGTATCATTCGAGATGGGCTTAAACTATCAAAAACAGTATAGAAACAACACTGAAAATTTTGATGGCGTAACACCAGGTGTCCCCATACTTGGTGAGACAACACGGCATGTTCTCGAAGAAGTTTTTACAGAAGCTCCCGAAAAACTGCATGGAACTCGTGATATATTCCCCTTTAGGAACGAAGTTTCCTTACTTTTCCTAATCAGTAAAATTCGTTCAGAATTTCCAAGTGGTCCTTTCAACAGAACTGTCGAGAAATCTGGGTACAAACTATACTCGGGGGTATGTCCCAACACTCGAGTTATTGAACAAAAGCAATGGGTATTTTTACATCTCCAACAATCTCAGACTTTTCCGACAGCGCGTCGTGGCAGCAAAGTAATGGTCAAATTTGTCTGAACCGAGGTATTCTGATATGATGCTCTTTTCCGCAGACTATATCTGGATGGGCCGCTCTCTCAGGTCTGACACGATTAAAATTCCAGGACTAGTAAAAGAAGACGTGACGAAGAATTTCTGCTTCGGGCAGTATTACGACAATAGTGTTACAATTGTTAATTTACATGAAACAATCAATTATTTAGTCTTTCTATATGCGACTGATGATGAAATATACCACATTTTGTTTGAAGGAGATGGAAACCGATACGTGCCTACTCCACAGCGGCCATCGAAATGGTATGCGTTGGAATCATGCGGGGCTGTGACGGGCTTCATGCAGGTACTGTGCTCAAATTACAGCATCCCGCTTTTCACTACGGACGTATCGTGGTGCAGACGCAAGTTTTACGTGAATCTATGTTTTGTACTGTAGGAAGAAGACGCAGCCTCCTAAAAGCGATGCGAAAACTCACTAAGAATCACCACCCACTTCCTCCTTGGCATCCACAACAACAGGCTGGGAACGAGACGCGATGTTTCCGGAATCTATGTACCCATAAAAGTCTTACTGTACTAGTACCCCTCCACATTGTACCAATAATGAAACGATCCCCAAACGTGAGGACAAGTTGTTCACAAACGAAATTGGCTTTAAAATCCCTTGATAGGGTTTCAGGTCCCTTTCGTAAAATACATACGTAGCTTCGCGTTATGAATTTCCTGTTTGTAAATCTGAGATTTCCAGGACGTTTTCAACTTCAGCAATGTGGTTCTTCATAAAAATATCTCTGATCTAAAAAGTGGAATTCTCCGAACACTTCACTAAACTCTTGGCGAATGATTCCATGAGGTCGCGTATAAGGAAACCACCACGACCGGGGGCTTCCTTGATGCGTTATAGCATGTTTGCTAACAAAGCATAGAGACGACACAGTAACGCAAATATATCTGCGTGTAAATTTCCTTCCTCTTGGAAGTGGTCTTTATCCATGTAAGTCCGTAACCCGTGGTCGGAAAAATCAGTCATGAACAACAAATCACCATTAAATCCAACAATTTTGACGATAAGGTCATCCTTGTGCCAGGATGGATACTTCCCGCTGAAACGTCCTTAAAATTTCGCAAGAGATGAAGTTCATTGAACATTTCTTCGTGCTGCTCATCTTCTATCGCCCTTTGGCGGAACAGAGCACCGAATCCGAGATTTTTTCAAGAACGCGGCGCACAAGGAACTTTTAAACATCCTTATCTTATCTGACAGTAGCTGACGAATCTTGTGTGAAAGACCCTTGTCCTTAGCAAAAGCGTTAAGAAAAGCCTCTCGGGTACTACCACTTACGTTTTTGTTCCACTTTCCGTTGGTGAATAGGTCCCGAACAGATTTCTTGATAAATTCGCCTCATCAGGGTACTATGGGATGTAAATAACCCTTGAGCGGGGAGAGAGAACAGTGAAAAGGGGTAGAATTAATTGCGCATTCCATCTGAAGTTGAGGGAAATGGGGCTTGCGTTGTTCGGTCGAAACATGCCGCCATTGAACATTCTTTTCGGAACACGGAACAGTTAAAGCTTCATCACCTCCCTCGTTCAGATACCCGAGAGGTCTCTCGTGAGCACAGACTTTTTTTTATTGAAAATAGGTTGCAAATTCACAACATAACTACGATGTCCTTCAGGGGTTTGGATGCAGATCGGGCTGAACGACGTCGCATCGGCCACAAAACAGTCCTCGTATGCATTTTTACCTAGAATAATGCGTATTATGGCTACTTCTGCCTTTGTAAGTCCCTCACGTTCCTCCGCGGAAAATAACAAAAAGGAAACAGCCTTCAAATTTACTAGTCTTGTGGCGAGCTCATTCTTAGTGGTTTTCAGTTCTTTCTGAACTAGTTCCATCGACTTAGAAAAAATCCTGTCTCCGTCATCCCCCCTCCTGTTGGAAAAATTCCTGTGACAGGATCCCCTTCCGTTACATGTCCACCTTAAGGTTATTCAATAAATAATGAAGTATGTTCTCCTTATAAAAATTCCCTTGCATCCCAAGAGATTCGAGTAGTGGTTTCATGTCTTCCGAATTCTGCTTATCTTCAAATTGGATGGTTGTAGACTGTGAATTACAAGACCCAATTGTCGCATATTCATGTTTTTGAAATTGTACGGCGGCACAATCTCGTCTATGTCCCGTTCGTGCTCTTCACGCGGGACATTGGACTGATTTTTAGGGTTTCGGGTTGCTTCGAAGGCATCAATTTCCTTGTTCTCTCCATCATTCCTCATGGCAGAACCAGAGCGAGCTAGTAGTGCATCAGACGCATGTTGTTTGTAACCAGTATTCCACAATTCTCCATTTCTTGGGTTTCTGTCTTACATTCGCTGAGGTACAGACCGTACTTTTGTGTCGATACACCTCCATGCATTTTCCCAACTTGTATCGCTGAATCCGTCAACCAGACAGACTACAACATTTTGCGCTCTTGCAGTATTCGAAGCGGGGTTGGGTGTAGCACTTGCTGCAAAGTTCTTGAAAATTAAGCAGCTTCGGGCGCAGCTCGAGTTGAGAAAAGCCTTGCGGTGATAAAAAAGTAATAGCAACGAATATTAAATTAACAGTCCGTGTGGGATGGTTGTTGGCGGTTGGGCCGGCGGATACCATGTAGTCGGAAACGGTTGGGGTTCCATTTTTTGAATTGCGAGAGGTCTTTTTCGTGGGCAGTTTCGTTTCTGGACGTGCCGGACGCATAAATTAATCGACTTTTACGTCAGAGACAACAGTACGGCGTTGCTGCATTTCCGTGCGTCCCTGTTTCAAGGCCCTTTGTATCTTATCGTGGATTTTGTTCTGCTTTTATTCCTGTACCGTTGGCGGAACACACAATTTCCCGAGCTTCTTCGGAGGCTGCGGATGCGGAACATGTACAGTACCAGTACGAAGTAAGAATGAGTAACACAAAATTATCACCATTTTCTCGGGGAACAAGCACATACAATGTTTCTTCCCTGGGCCAGAAAGGGGCCTTCTTCACACTAGCTGTACCTCCAAGGTTCAATGGAAGCGGCAACAGTTGAAAAGGAGTAACAAACTCTGAAATCCTTACAACCATTACACAAAAATGTTTAAAATGTACATCTTTTTATCTATCATGTAGTCTTTATCGTCGTCCTGTTCCTACTGTTCCTCATTGTTCTCAGGAATTTAATCGTTTCAAAAATCCACATACAGTTGCTCCCCCGCTTCAATGCGTTTAAACGCCACAATTTTACGAGGCACGGGTTCGCAAGTCTTTCTAAATAGGTCACCGTTCTTGTGCTATTGGCGTACACTTGGAGCTTCACGTTACCTTCTCTCTTTTTCATAGAAAAATTATCCGATGCAGGCTTCTCTGCATCGCTAGGCAGGTATTCTGGTGACTTTACAAGAACACGAGTGAAAAACAGGCATGGGAAAATACAGACAGTCTTAGAGTCACGCTATATGAGCTTTTGTTGCTTGAACTGCATACCAATCACTCACAATAGACACGAGAAAAATTTTGATCCGCGCTTTGTTAACAACCATAATTACCTCGCCGTACTCCTCCGTCTGGCTCCGTGTGGATATTTCGTAGTGCACCAACGTGCTGTAGAAATTAAAGATCGTAGAACTCTTTGAAATAATATGTGCGGAGAACACACCCATACCAGCCTTTGGATGCTTAATAAGAGTGGGGGCAACGCTGATGTAGTACTAAGCAGCGTCAATATTGCGAATCATCTCCACGTACACACTATAGAACCTTCCTTGTAGCGAAACCGGCCATTCCTCTAAACTATTGTCCAAATTTCCTTTAAAGACTCCGGTGCAGACCACTAGGACGCAATACACGCCAGGATGTGGGGCGGGAAACTTTTATACTGTGGCATACCAGTCGGTGCATGCCAAAACCTCTCCAATTAGTCCCAAGCACTGGAGCGGGTGTGTATTTCTGTTGCTTCTTGATGTTCTGTGCAAGATACTGTGAAAAGTGCTGTTTACTGTACGATGTACCTTGCGAGCGTACGTTAAAAACTCTCAAGAGCAATCTTGAAAATTCTTCGTGTTCTTGGCATTCAGCATAGCCCCGCGGCGTATTTATTTTAATGGCAGCGATACAAATGGAGAAAGTTCCCCGAACGGTTCCACGACGATACCTTTTCGTTCGTCCACTCTGAAGCGCTGGCAACCTAAACCAAAAAACAAAAGAAAGGGGACAAAGAAGGAAAAAGAAGGTCAAAGACGGGAAAAAGGCTTTTCTTGGGGGTAGCTCCGACGTGCTACCAAGGTACCTCCTTGATACCTCCTTTCTACCTCTGCTCCCAACCTCGGCGCTCCCCAGGCCGCTTATGTAGCGGCTGGGGCCGCGCCCAAGGCGAAGCTCGTGGCCAAAAAACGGCCCAAGGGGCAAAAAAACCCTAAAACTAACTACACAGAGACATTACAGTAGCTAACCCAACACTAGATGCATTGACTAGATGAACTCGATAGGGCGAACAGCCCTATCAAAAAAAAT
>JAVCKV010390135.1:0-12937 GCA_032274145.1 Herpochondria borealis | reverse complement strand
CGAGCATCGATACTGGCTTCGCACACTTCCGCAGCAATGGGCGTAGTGCCAAAGTCGTCCGTCGCTTCAACCTTTTCCTCCTCCTCTTCATTGTTCACGAGGCCACCGATGGCGTGAGCCCCGGCACTCCTGGATCCAAAAGATCTGGGTTTGGCGCTACTGGATGCAAAAGAACTGGTTTTGGCGTGAGCCCCAGCGGACGCAGAAGAGCTCGCTTTGCTTTGAACAGCAGGGTGTTGATTCCTTCGCTTATTGTTGCTTACCCTGGAAGGCAAGCTCGCCAGCTCGTCGTCGATAGCAAGCGTCTTGGCATCTCTCGACGATGACTTCTTCAACGAGGAGGTCGTGGAATGATAGGCTCCAGGTGCTACAGCGAACTGATTCGCTTTTAGTTCCTCCCGTGATTCGCTCATGTCATGCGAACGCCCCGACGAGCCCGTTGATGATGCTCTTCCACCTCTCATCGTAGATACAAGTGGAGGAGATGCATCGGTATCAGGAACCCCACGATGCGACATTCGATGGTGCTTTAAAGGAACAACGGGTGAGTGAGTAAGTGAGTCAAAAGCACCTTGCCCCCGCGCAGTATTTTGATCTCGAGGAAGAGCACAAACACAGGCGTTGTCAAACCGAGCCAGAGGAGTGAACACCAACAGCCATAAGCACTGCACAACTAACCTTCAAATCTCTGGCGAAAGGTTGTAAGTTTCTGATTGATCGAAACAGCAACCGAGTGAGCGAGTGAGTGAGTGAGTGCGTCAAGACAACCTTTACCACATCCGCGTTGCACATTCGTAGTTGCGCTTGAAGAACACAATTTGTGTGTGGTCGAACCGAGCTAGGGAGATGGTCAGGCATAGAAGCACGGGAGCATTCCAAGGGCACACAGAGCATGGACGACGAGCCGGCTTACATTTGATTTCTCTCTCAAGGGTGGAGGAGGCTTGATGCTTTGAGGCAACAACACTAAATGGGAAATCCGAGCAGCGAACAGAATGAAACGCTCAGAGCGACTTGTGTCGCAGACGCGCGTGACGGCCCTCCTTGCTCAAGAACTGTTCGCCAGATTCTACATCTGGGTCTCCGAATGAGAACAACATCAGAACACCCCTTTCACCTTTACTTTCAGTACCTGGTACACCAGGAGGATTCAGGAAAGACGATGACGTAGTCTCAACAAAGTGCAAGCACACCTGCTGCGAGCAGCTGTTGGGTGTCAATGACAATGCAAAAAGTGGACTACTCCACAATAAAATTCACTTTAGCACCAGCAGCAACGTTGTCAACTGGTATTACTCAGCTCGAGTGCTAGCAGTCATACCAGAAGATCAATGAAAGAGAACTCCAATCTTGTTGCTCCGCAAGGGGGCCAGATGCCCAGTAAAGACAAAAATACTAGCACACGACACACCATTTAGCTCACGCTGTATATGGTAGCTGGGAGGTGCCTTCTGGCCGTGAAAGCACTTCTGTTTGCATTCGTAGGCTGCAATGCCACAAATCTTCGGTTTTGTCCGCTAACAGAAGATCCCGTTGAAGTCGTCTTTCGAGCCTGTTGAAATCGTCTTTCGAGTCTCTTTGCCAGAGGATGCTGGCGGACAGCTAGCTTACCTCAGCGCCACAAGCCAACTTGCTGCAGCATCGTGTTCGCCTTTGCGCTCTCCGCTTTTCGATAGCTAGGTAGCGTCTTCTTCCTCTCACTGCTCCATGCTGTTGATAGCACTAAAGGTACGTGCTGCCTTGTTCTCCATCAGTTGGTCAAGAATACGCCAACTGCAAAACACGACGAAAAGAAGCGACTCACTCATCTGGTTCCGATGCTCGTCTGCGGGTCTCGGATGAATCTGCGGATCCGATTTCCTGGGTGGCGCAACATAGTGCGGGACGTACGTCGACCAGGTGCATGCACCCACGTGCTGCTCGTCGTGTCTGCTCTTCTCAACAACAAACAGGCAATCGCTTCTCGCAGTAGAGTCAGGCAGCTCACCGACGCATTCTGCTCATCAGACACGATTCAGTCTTGCGTACTTCTTGGTATTGTCACGCACTTCTTGTTCTATAGATCGTGCTCAGCATGAAGAATCCCCATCACAACGAATGTAAGCAAGCGCGCTCGCCTCTCACGGAGAGCCAGTTCGTACAACAACATGCGTTCACCAGCAAGATGACGCATCATCAGGCATGCACAGGTCTGTACAAGAAGTACATCACGTATAGAAGTACGTACTGCACATTATGGAGACTCGATTCTTACTGTGTCAAGCGCCGGGCTATATCATTAGAAAGATATTCAAACGTTGCAAGATTGTTGTTGTGTAAATTACGTGTAAGGGTGTCGCTGAACGCTTCTCATTTCATCAGGCATCGAGTGTGGGTTTGAAGTGTGCGTAAGGAAGGTGATTCGCCTGAAGGATTGAGCCTCATCATTCAGTCACAGCTGCAAACGAACCACCTGCTACTGGCTGCTCTTCCATCTCCTCTCCCTTTGATGCAGCAGCACCTTGTTCTTCGTCATTCTCTTGTTTTGAAGGACCGTTTCGTACTTGCATACACCCCATGCATAGTACAATCACTCCAATAATGGCTCCAGAGATGAACCAGATTCCTCCTCGTACTCCTTGACCATCGTTGGGGCCCCAATCACAGGTCCACCATAGACAGGGAATGAAATGTACAAACATGCCCACTATGAATCCCAACACAATTGCCTTGACGATCAGCATGGTGTAGACTAACCAATTGTCAGCAGCGTTACAACAGCAGGACCACGTTGTTTGGAAAATAAGCTTGCGCGTTTTCGGAATCAACATGAGAGCCAGAATAACAGCGTTAATCACCAAAGCTCCAATCCGAGTGGCAGGCCAATAGGTGAAGTCGGCTGGGGGCCATATGTCGCTCATTGTTGTATATAGAGCGTTGTTTGTGTGCTACGTTGTTCTCTTACGCGCGTTGTTGTTCTCTTGCGAAGAGTTTGTTTTGCTGCTTTTCGTTCGTTCAATGTTTCTATAAGAGCTTTATTATCCACGACTCTCCCTTTCCACAATGGTGATCACCTCTATTAGGTATAACGCTCATGCAGCCTATCTAGACACGACTTGCTGCGGTCTCTCAAGAAGCTTCAGGATGCTGATGTTGATCGTTCACAACATCACTTTTGCTTGCACTGGCACTGTGATATAGCCCAAGAGCTGTTGCGACGACGACTCCCCAGCAATCTCGTCTTTCTCCTCCTCGGAAGTAGTGGCATGTTCCATGTGTTCTTCGTGTTCGCTATCATTCTTGAGGTTCCCATCTTCTTCTCCTCACTGGCGCGGCGGCTAGAGAGAGAGCTTCACTCTATAACTCTCCGGCCCAAACAAACAGATGCGTCAAAATGAGAAGGTTTCCGCCTCCCTTCAACCGTGACTCCGATGTGTGGTTTTGTTCTCTGCCTCTCTCTCTGCTTGTCGCGGCCCCGCTGATTCGCGTGTGCTTGAGGGAGCCAAGAACCGAGCATCTAAGCTGCCGACACTGTTGTTGGAGCACACCACGACAAAGAATGAGCTGGGGTTGAAGTACATACATATGAAGGAACTGCAAGCATACAGCGAACCATTGTTCCAAGTTATGTTAGTCCTTCCGCTAAGCCAAATCTAGTACGTATTAGAAGGAGCTCTTAGTATCTGAACTTGGAGCACCGCCCATATGTTGTAGTGGCAATGGGGTGGCTGACATGCCTCACCAGTGCCACCCTATGGGGTTCGTTCAAGCTCTGGGTTAGCATGCTCTGCATTTAGATGAGCTGCACAACCTGCATACATTTGTCCTCTGCTTCTGGTGAGCTAGTACGCGAGCCGAACACAGATACACGAGAGGGTTGTCACGTCCTGTGTTCAACCGTGACTCCGATCTGTGCCCTGTCTAGCAATCTTTGCTAGCCTCTACTATACTAGCTCTCTAGTAGCCTCTACACTTACCCAACTAGTTCGGGTTGCAAACCGCGCATCTGACGCAGCACCACGACAAATGAGCTCATTGTTCTTCGGGTTGCAGTCTAAAGCCGAGCTGACTAATAATATCGTGCAGAGGTTGAATTTTTGCCACAGCCAGCTCAGACTGTTGTCTTTCCTGTTGATGCTCAGTAAGAGTACAACGTACCTCTTTCATGTTCTTCAACAAGGATGGTCAATCTGGACACACGAAACACTATGGAACCTTTGTTCTATTTGCCAGTCTGCCACCAACAAGAACCGGCGTCTCGATGCAGCATTCGTGACTCGCAACAAACATAAGGACGACCGAGGTCTCATGGCCTATGATAAAATGTGCTCTGGAAAGACACCTGCGCATCCATAGAATGCCGTTTCTTTCTTGTTGGTTTTTCTTCTTCAATCTGATCAGGCGACCTCGACGTGCGACCCTCCAACTACAGAACCTACAGTCAGCCTGTAGTCAGTCGTGAAGAATTAATAAATGTGTCTTTGTGATGAAACGTGAATTACAATCAGAACCCCCGGCCTCGTCCTGCAATAGTAAAACAGCCGCTACCAGCAGCACGGACCGACCTGAGCCCGGACCTTGTCGCTATACATTTATCAGTTGAAGACTGCTTCAACTTATCGCTGCTCTGAACAACTACCTTACAAGTTACGTAGCTCGATATCTGGCACAGATCTTTGTACGGGAACATCATCCCTAGCTAGGAGACAGCTCCTGGCATCGTCCGCTTGGACGCAAAAAACGAGCATATTCGGACATGGCGACAACAGAACGTGCCTCATCTTCCTATAAATGTATTAGAACTTATGTTGGGCAGGGAACAAGGGCAATGCCTAGGGCAACGCCAAGGGCATACCACTATTTCTAGTTTTAGTCGATAGTGAGGACACCGACGTTATAACCCCCGGCCGCCTCTCCTAGTACACTACAGTACCGCCTGCTGATGAAAAACATGGTTGTTGCCCCGACGGCTGAATGCTTGAGGCACTTCTTTCTAAATCTTGTCTACTTGATACGGCCCATGATCAGGAGGGGACCTGCGGAGTCTCAGTTCACGATAGGGCGGCGATGATGGGGTTGGGCCGGCACCTATCTCTACGGTTTTCCGGGTTCCGATGTAGTTTTGCCGAGGTTGAAGATGACAAAAGCCAGAAACCGACAGCTATGAAGCACGATTATTCTGACAGCTACCTAAAGATGCATCAACACACCCTAAAGGCGGATTAAGATTGCTGCACCCATAACTTATGATGACGCTGATCTATTTGTCTCCTCTCCTGATGGAACACTTGTTCTTTGCCAGCCTCGTGCAGTTCCGGCCTCCAGAGCTACGTTATGGGTCATGTAAGGCACCAAGTCTAGAGATCAAAGTCGTGGGATAAGAAGCAACCACTTCATAATGTTGAAATCGCCGTTTGTTTCGCGGTTGGGCCGTTCTGGTGGGGTATGCCTGCCTTTCCACTACCTGTCGTCGCCGTGTCACTGCCGAACCATAGCTCCAAATTAGTCCTTCCGCTAAACCCACTAATACCTTCTCCGTGCAAACCCCCGAGACTATGGTTTGGTAGTCGTTTCCTTTGAACTCAATCCTGGTTGAATGACGGCAGCGTCGTCCATAAGTATAAATGACTCACAAAAGCCCCCAGAGGTTGAACTCTCAGGTTTTTGTCCTGGCACTAGCTACAAATGGGACTCAGATATTGACGCGCGACCCTCCAACATTTATTACTTGTACGGAACCTTTGTTCTTTGCCAGTCTGCGATCATGTAAACTAACTGTGTTTCGGCGTACACGCGACACACTAATGCGAACCTCGTTTGGGGCTTACATGTACTGCGACATGTTCGATGTACAACGGCCGTGTTATTCTGTACAAACCATCCGAGTTCAGTTAGAGGACCTTGGCAATATATGAATACTGGTTGAACAATACTTCAAGCTATCATTGCACTAGAATGGAATTGAGACTTGAACCACATACGGTTCAAGGACAGCGACTGATTCTAGAGTAGTTGCACTCCAGCTCTTGGTGGTGTGTTGTTAAACTTGAATGTAGTTGTCGGCATTGCCCTGTAGTGGAACGGTTCATCACCCAATGTGATCTTCTGTTGAGCGGGGAGCGGGTTTTTGGTCTAAATCTGTCTCGATGGGAGCCGCGGCTGTCAAGAACAATCTCCACTTATGCGTGACGGTGGAAGGCGCTAGCTTCGGGGGAAGCTAGACCCTATAAGTACAAGCTACTCCCAGCTGAAGGAGCAGGAAGAAACGAAATGGCCTCCAGCTAGCGGGGTTGATGTATGATACTTCCGTGCTGAACTGCTTTGTATTGGCTACGGCTTCCTCCACCCTAGAGAGAGAGAGAGAGTAGATTCTACATTACTTATGAGTTCGTCCTTTAGGGCAATAGGGCAATAAAAGTCTCCTCTAGAATCTACTCTCTAATGGGCCAGTGGGAGACACGCGGCGCTCTCCGTTCAATGGCTGTGATTCTTGTGAGGGGTTGACAACAGCATGTTGAATGTTCCCATTCTTTCCGCTTCTCTCTAGGTTGTATTTTACCTTGACGTTGCAGATGGCACTGTCAACACTTGAACTTCAATACACCTACCACTTACGAGGTTCACTTCTACAGTACAGTATGCATTTTCGTCGATCCATGCACAGAGCAGCAGTAATTAATTATTGGTACTTGAACTTGAATATTATACGGAATCCTTGTTACATGCAGATTGTGTGTGTCGTTGCGACATATTCTGAGACCATTATCTGTTACAATTTCTCCGTCACAGGATAATGGTCACAAGCAAGTTCAAGCCTTGGCAGTCTGATCTCTTCAGGACGAGCTCACAAAAGAGCTGAATTTGAACAAAATGCCGTTCTCAGATACAGAGAAAACAGCTCCTACCAACTCGTTGGTCTCCTTGATAAGAGCAGGCATCACAAACAGCCAGCTAACAGACAGAAGCCTGGCAAGTGGATGTAGAGTTGCAGACTCTAAGAACAGGCGGCTTGATGCCGTCGCGCCTCCCATCTCCTGCAGATCATCAGCAGGACACCTTTCTCTACAAAGGTTTCGGTTGGATACGCCGGTTCGTGGTTCGATTCTTGATCTGTCCGAGATTCTCAATTCAGCAATAATTTTGGTGGACACGGGCAAAGGAGACAAGGAGGACAAGAGTCAGCACCGCCGACTCAATGCACATGGCGGCTTGAGCCCTTCAATCGAAGATCATCTGCGAAGGCTTCAGCAATAGACGCCATATCAAGACCAGGCGATGGACAACAAGAAGAACCCTCGGAGGGCAGTAACTTGGAGGAGAGCGTATCTGTAAGCTCTAGTCGCTGCTATCAAAGAACGGAGTGCATCTAGCGCAGAACTCAATACATGTTAGAACAAGTAACGCTAGAAGATAATAGCGACTCACCTGGAACTAATGCCGCTGCGTCTCTTGCTAACCCTCTGTAGTTGCAAACTCTGGTGAGGGGCCGGCGAACCGCTTGTTGAGGTGACAATTTGGACATTTCGGAGATTTTACATCTGTCGAAACAAGTTTTATCGTGTCCGAAGAGCCCCTAACGTCTAAGTGACTCACGAAGCATGCAATTAATTGGTTGGTAGTCGTAGAAGACACGATGTTCAACATGGTTGGCATGGCTTCTCATACGACGCTCTTGTGTAGGCTAGCCAATACCCCAGTACATAGTAAGCACCAGCTGTGTGTGTTTCTGTACTGTATCCGGAGAACAGATGCAAAGGTTCTTCAACTCCCCTGTCGGTGGTCGGGGCGGGGATGATGTGTGCATTTTAGAGAGCAGCTCACTCCATGTAATTGAAATGATGAGGCATGGAAGGAATTGTCTTTTGTTCTTCCCGAACTTGAAGAAGTTGGGTAGAACTTGAAAACGAGAAGTCTGCCTGCTGACAAAAGGGACTCACACCATTCCGCCCGTCTCACAAAATGACCATAAAAGCTAATTGAGCAAAGCTAATTACTCCCAAACAATGCCATCCTTAGAAAAAGAAGTCGACTCTTTGGTTTCCCTTCTAGCTTCAGGAGGCCGCTTTGTTGCCGAGAACAACAAGAATCAAGAATGGCGTGGGGCTACTACGGCAGACGCGTCCTACCTCCTCTCGCACATCAGGCGTCCGATCTCCACTCTTCCTCATTCATCGTTGAACAACTCGGCTTTATCCGAGATTGCGCCTTTCGACGGCTGTTCGTCGGAGCACCTAGCCATCATGCTTGGAACAGCCCTCGCGGTAGCGAATGCCGGCTTGAATAATGATGGTACTCCGAGGACGAGACGTACGCGCAGCCAGAACAACTCGCTTCACAAAGAGAAGCCAACGAATGGTGTGGATCGACCACCATATCTTCAGTAACTCAGTGGCGACAAGATGTTATGCCGGAGTCTGTTGTTTGAAATATAAATTTGCAGCTATTATTTAAGGTTCCTCGTACTACAACTTTTTGCATTCTATTCTGCGCATATAACGAGTAGCAACGAAACTGACTGTCTTCTCTTGAACGCAATTCTATCTTCTGTACTACTAGTCCGCCAGTATTTTGGATCGAGGCTCATCGCTACAGTTGACCGGTTGGTCGCGAGGCTTCTTGCGGAGAGTCATTACGGGGATACTATTGAGATATATCTACGGTCCAATAAGATCCAAAGGCCCGCACACAGTCTCCTGAACGCGTCCCAAGGCACATTCAAAGAAAGAATCTTCTTATTCATGCAGGAATACCTACTACGTCCGTGTGAGGCAAGCGAAGGTCCGACTCGTGACAAGGACGACACGATCCGAGCTGTAGTTTCGGACTTGCGTGTATGCATGTCCTTAATTGACTAAGTGGGAGACTTATAGATCCTAGTTTGTCTACCTCAGCAGCTAGTGTGGCGGTTTTGGAGAGCATTGTATACCCTCTCTAGCGGCAACCACTTCAACTGAAGAAACACAGTTTCATTGCAGAGGCCGCCAGCAGCGAAGCCACAACACGCCAGCTGCGTCGCAAGGTGGTCGATACGAACAATCACACAAGTGGTCACCCTCACGTGTGTATTACAGTCAGGCTATCAAAAGTGCCACCGCACTGATCCAGAGTGTAGTATTACGGGGAGCTTAGTTTAATCGAACAGGACCAATAAGTTCTCTCTGAAAAAGCCTCTATGGGATACCGGAAAGAAAACCACTGCGTTCTCTCTCCCACTTCCCCGTTCCCTGCAGTTGAGAAGCGGAGAGACCAGTATTAGCTCTTCGGGAGTAGACTCTGAGGTAACCACCGTGGTGCGGGCAGCATGCCGATAGAGAACTGTCGTAGTGCAAGCTTTTACTTATTGGTACTTGAACAAAATCACACATTTTGTCGCAATGGACAATCACAAACAATTTTGCTCTCGACACGTTGTCAAGACTAGGATCATTATGTCTGAAGAAGCTGTCCGAAGACTCACGAAACTCACTAGTTCAACAACCAAATGGTGGAGACACATTAGTTCAACACGATTGCCTTCTCATTTTGTGTTTGATCTTACTTGTAGGTCGCTCAACCTCTTCTTTAGCATGTCCTTTCTTCGCGGGAATGTACTTGATGATGTGTTGGCGTCTGAGAAGACTGTCCCAATAGAGGCAGAGCCAACTGCAAGAACTGATTATGAGATTTCTCTGGCAGAACAAAGGAGACACAAACAAGAGCTCCGGCGTGTCTCAAGATAGTGTATTAGGGCCACGCAGACCAAGTAACCTCACGAAATGACCCCATGACGTAACAATCCCAGTCTCTCTACTGGCTTGATCGCAGCTCTTCGCAAAGCCGTCGAGAGTAGCTTGCAGATAGCTTGCACGTAGCCTTCTGATAGCAACTTCATATGCTCCGAAAGGACAATCGCGGCAGGAGAAAGGCTCTTGGTATTAGCATGGGGCATGATAGGGTAGTTTCTCTGGTTGCTTTGGCAAAGCAAGACAAAGACCGAGCTAGCTAGAGCTGTGCCAACCTATTAAAACGAGAAGGATTGTAGTTCTACCATGTGCTCTGACGTGGACCATCCAAGAAGAACATTCGTTCTTCGTCAGCTTTCTTTCAAAGCTCGCCTCCCTGTTGAACCAAGTGAACTGTGTCTCAGAACTTGACTGTTTCATGCTTCTTCATCTATATCACCAAGTGTGGGGTATTACACATGTCGGGCTGTCTCGCTCGGCGTCATCCAAAACAAAATGGTCTCAACAAAGAAGGTCCAACCCAACCAATACGCTTATTCGTAAGATATAACTGGTCTCAATGCTGTGGGCTCTTACCACAGGAGACTCCGCAGTTAAAGTTCCTTTCGAGGTCCACCTTTACCCCAGTGGACGAAGAGCTGCTAATCCGACACGGCTCTTCGCCGCGCGGACCTTCACCATATTCCTAGAGATTAGTTCCTCTGCAGTAGTAGGGAAACATAAACACGGTATCTGAAATGCTCTTTGCGACAGCATGGAATGCCGTTAATGCTTTAAAATCCAGTATGGTGGTGAGTTATTATGAGGAAGCCACGGCTTGATCAAGATTCCTCTGAGTGACAGAGAAGTGTCGCAGTGACAATATTTACTTATGGCTGGTTGAACACACATAACCATTTTGTCCTGACTCCTCTGAAGTAACAAACGAGAACTGCGTCGCTCAAACAGGGACTCACATGGACCAACAAAGGAACCCAATCAGCCTCACAAAATTACGAACCGGTCCTCTTTTTAAAACCATGAACCCAAATAATTGCTCCTCTACAATGCCATCCTTAGAGAACGAACCTCGCCACAACGCCGACTCTTTGGTCTCACTTCTAGCCTCCGGAGGCTGTCTTGTTGCTGAGAGGCAGAACAAACACGCCGTGTCTACACCAGCAGCTGCATCCGGCTCCCTTCTGCACCCCACACGTTTGGATGTCATTCTTCCTCACGAAACTCTTGGAGACGACACCTTGATCCATGTCAGGCCTTTCGAGGAGATTTCGGTGGAAAGCGTTTCTAGTGTGCTTGGACGAGCGCTCGACCTCGTGGACAACGAATGGAGGAGAGACAACATGCCAACCCAACACCAGGGCAACACCGTTGTCCACCAAGAAACGAAATCAGTAGGGAGTAATCAATGTCAACCGATTGACGATTCGCAGTAATATGATGGCTGGTGCTAAGTTGTCTATACGCGATTTGAATGTGGAGTTGCTTTGGAGCGCGACGTCCGCGAGGAGATCGGCAGGACGGCGTCGATTGCTGAGATATAAGTCCTGGCCATCCTTGCATAAATATATATAGCGATGCCACAATGACAGGAGACAATCCTGTCAATCAGCGGATGCGTTTTCTCTAGGTTGCTGAAAGCTGCTGCAGACAATGCATGCTTCCCTCTCCGGCTCACCAGCAGCTCAAGTTGCTCTGCGGCGCATAACTCAGCACCTGTTTGAACTGTTTTGAACGCGCACACAAAAAGAGCTGCAACGACCGTAGGTGTAGTCTGTATTGGCCAACTTTTGAGTAGCAAAGCGAAGGACCGACTCGTGACAAGAACGACTAAATGGAGCTGTAGATTTGATCTTCTCTGTTCGTCTAGAAACTGGTAGACTCTAGGCTATGGTCAAGACTGGCTGCACTTCAGCAGGATTTATCAGCACAACTTCAAGTGGTAGCCACGGACTAGCTAGGCGGTGCTCGTGGCTATCAGACGCAGAGTGCGTCATACTGTTGTGCGGACAGAAACAGATCAATTACACACGATTGCCTTCAAGGAGACAATAACAGTTTGGCAAACAGGTGATGCATACCATAACCCAGATAAGTATATCGCGGGGATAGTGTTAGCTTCCATTTAAAGAGGACCAGCAGGCTCTCTCGGATTCTCTTGGATCATGTGGGAAACAAGCAACGGGATCGACTGACTCGAGTCGCATCAAGGTGGAAAGAACACGAATTCGTCGGTGCTCTCATTTCTCAAAAGACAAATAAGATTGGGATGCAGATGGCTGAAGAGTGTAGTATTGAGGGTGAACATTTTGTACAGCACCGTCTCGGAAGCCCCACACATCAGCATGGTGGTGTTCAGTAGCGCGGCGTCTTGTGTTTCTATATTATAGCCCAACAGCAACTTGACAGTGACGCTGGATGGGAATTCCAATCACGACCTCGCGGCGCTACTTCAACAAGCAGAACTAGTTAGTATGGATGGATGCGCTATCTAACAGATAAGATGTACTTCACCTCGTTATCGTCGATGTGCAGCTCGTCGTTACCATCATGAATGTCTTTACCCTGGTAGTAGTAGTAGTAGTTAGTTCTCCGGTGTGACATCGTCGCGTCGCTCCTTCCTTGATGCGATACGACCATCATGTCTCTGACAACCCCTTCAATCTGGAATCGTTGAGGAATTCCAAATATCGAAGCCCGGAAGTGCGTCTCCAGCCTCCACTTGGAGGTCCTTGTCTTTTCTTGTCGTTTGTTGTCAAGGTATACTCGATTCCTAATTCCTCCTGACTGTTCCGATTTCCTTTTCTACCAAATACGTTGAAATAGGACGGATTGGTATTTAAAATAGACAAGAACTTACATTTTGAGGGTTTCCTTCAGTTTTAGTTGAAAGAAGACTGGACACATCAAATTCTAACGCTCACTCCGCAAGCAAGCGTGCCATGGACTTGCCCTTTGCCGTCGATGGCGCCTCCTCATCGTCGTTGCAGCAATCTCAGACGTCTCTAGTGACGGCGTCGTCACAGGGTAGTTTCTTTCAAGAAGAAGAAGAACAGGAGCATCAATACAGCGGCGGCGGATATAACAATACTATTCATAATGATGATGCATCCGCGAAACGTGGAGTCTTGTTTAGTATGAATCATGCCTTTCAGGGTGCTCCTCATCCCTCTACTACTACTACTGCTACTACTGTTGCTACGGAGGATGTGATTGACTTTATGCAAGAGTTTGTCAAT
>JAVCKV010390134.1:0-40016 GCA_032274145.1 Herpochondria borealis | reverse complement strand
GCTGCGGCAGCATGAAGCGGGGTTGGAACGGCGTTTACACCGATACATATGGCCTTGTGTGCAGCGTGGATCACCCGTTAGCAGTTCGCAGTATCGTTAGCTTCAAAGAGATTTCAGATTCAACCATTATTCAATTGAGTGATGACGCCGGTATTCGCAAGCGGCTAGATACAGAAACTGCAACTAGTGATTTTTTGCGCGTAGATGTTGAAACCTCTGATGCCACAACACTAGTTTCAATGGTTAGCCAGAATCTAGGCGTATCCGTGTTACCAGAAAACGCGGTGGGGATTCCCGCTACTGGCTGCTTGTGTTTTGTGCCCATTGAAGGGTTGGAGTTGACTCGTGAGTTGTACTTGCTGTCGAATAAGAATCGTTCTATTTCACCTGCCGCTTCGGCCTTCATGGATATAATTCGAAAGTTGGCAAAGAGCCATCCGAGAAGTGTTTGATTATTAGTAGTTTCACGAGTTAATGAATCACGATTGAATTAAAAGTTTCCCGTATCTATGTTTACTAGGAATCACAACAGCAGGGCTGAGATACGCTCCTAGAACTACATAAAGCATTTAACATAATATATATTATGCGCGCCTAAGGGGCTACGATGCTTTATATCTCTGTGCGGCTTCGCCCATTTCTTTGTCAGTTAGCAGCCTGGTCCCATTTCATATCAATCGGCAGAGACACCGTAAAACACGCACCGCCCAGCGTACTGTCAGAAACCAGTATTGTCCCGTTGTGTCTGGTTACGATCTCTTCAACGATTGCTAATCCCAAACCAGCGCCTGACGTGCGCTCTGAATTGTTCGATGTTTTTCTTGCACGGGATTCCTCAACACGCGAAAACCGTTCAAAGATAATTTCTTTTTTACTATCCGGTATTCCGGGACCATCATCCTCAACTGTTATGGCAGTAGTCTTGTTGGAAGAATACAGCCCCAGCCGAATCAAGGTATTTGCATAACGATCAGCGTTATCCAGCAAATTTGCAACGACGGCAGCTATCTGTGTTTTATTCGCCCGGATTCGAACCGCGGTTGTTATATTGAGCTCGATGGCGTTTTTGCGTGGCCGATTAGATTCTTCCAACAGTAATTCTTCCAGATCAATATCAACAAGGTTCCCACGGTTATCAGATTCATCTATCTGCGCCAGATATAACAGATCATTGACCAACCGCAGCAGGCGTTCGTTTTCCTGTGTCAGTGCTACTAAGTTTTTTTTCAGGCCAGCTGGCTTTTGACTATTGTCTGAAACCTCCAGCAATAACTTCGTCGCCGCAATCGGACTTCTAAGTTCATGTGAAGCGTCCGATACAAATTGCTTTTGTGAGTTTTGCGCCTGTTCTATGCGCCCAAGCATGGCGTTTAGTGTCAGTGCTAATGACCGGAATTCATTCTCCGCCACAGGCTCAACCAGCCGCTGATTGACACGTCGTTCATTAATGCGGTTTGCATCCCTGATCAGCAAGCGAATTGGTTTCAGTATATGACCCACAACCAACCACGTAGCAACGCCTGATAACAACACAAAAACTGGTATCAGCCAGAGAAATAGATACCGTATTTCTACCAGTCGACTCTCTATCAGCGCCACCGGATAGGATACGCCAATGGTTAGCGCCCGATCCATCAGGATAAGTTGCTGCCCGATTGCAATGGTTTCAGCGGACAGTTCAATGGGCTTGATATCTATGTCTTCCTGATCTATCAATGACACCTCGAAACTATCCGTGATCACTTCATCCATATTTGCAGAAAAATACTCCTCACTATTCAGTTCAAGCAACTCAATGACATCCACCTGCTCTGCCATAAACTCATCTATATACCTGTTCAGCAGATTATTAACCTCGATGTGAGTGAGTTTATTACCAGCTTCATCAAGATAAAATACACTGAAAGTCATAAGCGGACTGCGACTGGAATCTTCGGGCAAACCGATTCCAACCTGGCTCAGATAGTCTTCCAGAAACAGTACAGCGTTCTGATAGGTACTAGAGGCTATCTGCTGCTTTACTACATTGACACTCAATGCAGCCAAGGATGCGATAACAAGCAATGAGCAGGCAGCCACATACAACGTAAACTGGGTTCTTATAGAGGTAAACTGAATATTCACTCTTTTAGTCGATACCCGCTGCCGCGAACTGTTTGAATGAGACCGGCACAATCAACCGGTGAAAGTTTCCGCCGCAGGTACCTAATGTAAACTTCTACCACGTTCTCTGCGCCATCAAAGCTGTCACCCCAAACCTGGTCAAGTAGATATTGCTTTGAAAGCACTCGACCGGACGCAAGCACAAGTGTTTCAAGTAACATGAACTCTCGTCGAGTTAGCTGGATCTCTTTACCCGCGGCAATCACAGTCTTGCTCGAAATATTGATGTCCAATGGCCCTACCGATAAACAGTTAGAGTCAGTGGCTGCGCTGTCGGTACGCTGCCGGCGTAACAAAGCACGAACCCGCTCACGCAGTACCTGATAGGAAAACGGTTTGGTCAAATAGTCGTCCGCACCAATAGCCAGTCCTTGCACAACATCAGAATCCGCCGACAACGCGGTTAGCATCAACACAGGTGTGTTGATGCCGCGTTCGCGCAAAGTTCTACAAACAGTGATGCCATCGATCTCGGGCAGCATGAGGTCTAATAGAATCACCCCATACAGGTTTTCGGTTGCCATCCACAATCCAGTGGCACCCTCTGTTGCTACATCCAGATCAAATCCATCACGCTCAAAACCGGTTTTGAGCGCCAGGATTATATTTTCTTCGTCTTCAACTAACAGGAGTCGCATAATCAGCCGTTATTGTTACAGCCAACATCTTATCAATTGAGACAGCTGAAAAGCGACCACTAGCTTGCCCCAGGTATGCATTGATTGATCGCGCTCTGTGGAATCTGCGTTTCCGGATCATCAAGGTCAACACCGAGATCTTTCAGACATTGTACTTGCTCAGGGGTAATATTAATCCCATCAGATTCCCCGTCGCCTTCATCGCCCAGTGAGTCAGGTTCGGTGGCCGAGGTTGCAACCAAAGCCTGCGCTACGCTACTGAGGGTTCCTTGTGGATCGTAGCTATCACGCGCTTGCTGAACCATGGTATCCACATCACCTGCTTCCACGTTTGAATACCTGATTAACACAGAGGCTGCGTATTCGCCATTCTGAATTGCGCCCTGGTAGTTGCTCACACCAACCCGGTCAGTTAACTCTATAATGGCTGCACCGGATGCGTAAAAACGTCCGAAGCCAAAATGGTCTTTAACATCAATGAAATCTTCACCGGGATTGGTGACAAGGTTACTCCCAAAGCTAACTTGATTGTTGAAAACGGAGGTGTCGTCCCGTGCCATCTTATGCTCAAGATACCTGGCAGAGCCCTCGTAGGTCTCTTGTGAATCGTCCAGAGCCACCCTTAATTCAGTGTTTCGCCGGGCAAGTCTAAGCGCGGAAAAGTGTTTGATCGCATTATTTGTTGTTTCGCGATCGCTTGATTCAAGCGCTGCTTTCAATGCACGTTCTTCCAATATTGCCAGCTCAATATTGTCAACGGTAAATGGATAGGTGGCAAGAGACTGGTCAACCTGAGGGACCCGGAATTCAAAGATCTGATATCGATGAAACATTTCATGAATAAAGTACTGCCCGAAGTCAAACGTCTCTGGTGATATACCGGGTTCACCCTCTGTGATTGCAATCATATAGGTTGATACACCACCAATATCTGCAGTGAACTCAAAGTTGCTAAGCGATGTGATGCGGGCTTCAAGTTCACTTGAAGGCTCTGTTACTTTGACTGCAGTGTACGGCGCCCCTTCTACATCTATGGCTTCAGACGTTCCAAGCACGGCAAGCGATTCAAAATTCAATGCGATGACTGCAGTGGTCTTTTTGTCAGTGTCGCGAAAAACAACCACTGACGGATTATCAAGGGCGTTAAATCCGGTCCACAGATTGTCTGATGACGTGTACGCTCTCGACAGGATATTCAACGTTGCGCGTACCGGCGCTGCAACCATACCCGTAGAATCCGGGTTAGACGTCGGGGTATTATTTTGAGCGTCATTGCTAGTGCCGGATGAAGGCGATGGATCGTTGGATCCGCAACCAACTAGCAGTGCGCAAGCAATCACCGGGACAATACAAAGGGTTCTTGATATTTTCATTAATCTGATTTGCCATTTTCTTGTAAGGCTCCAGGTTACTTGTGTTTCCTGAGAGCTAACTGAGAATGACAAGAAAGGACTTTCTTCGATCTGTGCACTCTGTCGCTTCATTGATCCGCGAACGGCCGGAAATAAATATAATCCGCATATTTTCGCGCGTATCATATCTTATGTTAAATAATCTAACTCACACTAATTCAAGTCGGCTTGGCACTCACTTTAGTGACGTCTGCCATTCATAAAAGTGCCATCGAATTTTTCATTAGGCATATTGTAGAAAATAACCAAAACGGTACTATTCCCAAAGTGCATACGTTCGAGAAATAAGCAAAGATGAATTCAGAATTTCACAGCGCAATTCGGAATATATACGACAGTGCGTCGGACCCTTTTTCCTGGAACGAGACCATGGACTCGATCGCGAGTGCAACAGGTTGTCTGGCGTCGGTCATTGCTGTCAATGATCTAGCCAGAGCACACGAATCTTTTGAACGCCCCTATGAAATTCAGGCACAAAGCAAAGTATTTAGAGACAGCGAGGTGTTTCCCTCCTACTTTGAGGAATTCGGTAAGCAAGAGAAAGCAGATATGGAACAACTGATCGATGCTGAGGCAAAAATATTGCTGCCTGATAATATGATGCCACCGAATTTCCAACCAACAGAGCACGACATCAAGGCAAAGGAGTTTCGCAAAAAACATTTCGGGATTGATATAAGAATTGCCGTAAAACTCGATAGTAATGTCAGGTGGGCAGAATTTGCCTTGTTTCAACTCGCTGTGAAGCACAAGTCAGTTCCAAAAAGTATTGCCAGCAATATAACCAACATATTTCCACACATCGCGAAATCTGTTTCGCTGGGCAGAACATTCGCAGACCTTAGATCAAAGTACAATGCTGTATTGGCAGTACTAGAAAAAATCGAGTGTGGTGTCTGTGTGGCCAGGCATGACGGATCAATTGTGTTCGCGAATGGCGCTGCAAAAAACACTATCGAGGCCAATAGTCAGCTATCCATTGATCGCAACGATAAACTGAGATTCGCTGACCAGAACAAAGACGCGCAACTCAAGGTAGCAATAAGCAGCGTCGTAGATTCGGCGCAGGGAAATAGTGCCCGGCCCGAGTTTTTAATACCGTCAACAGAGGGTTCAGGCCTGGAGAACCCGGTATTAGTTGAAGTGTCCCCGGTACGAGATACCCGTGATGAATTCAATGCTGATAAAGAGTATGCCTATATTCTCATTATTGAGGCTAATCCCGAAGTGACTGTATCAACCAACTACTTGTCATTCGCTTATAAGCTTTCTAAATCGGAGTCACATGTGTGTCGCTTACTTTTACTGGGAACCCCTGTTAGTGAAATAGCAGACGTACGTAACGTGGGTATCGAGACCGTAAAGACTCAGGTAAAGGCGATCTACTTCAAAACATCAACTAAATCGAGACTGGGCCTTTTGAGATTGGCCTACAGCCTCGACCCTCCGGTCTCATAGTCTGTTATCGGGCACTGGCACGCCGCAATAACAAACCAAATAGCAGGCTCAGCAAGCCGAATGCACCACCCCCGTCGTTTGTCGATATCGTCTCTTCACCATTGTCAGGCTGTGGGCCAGTGCCTATATCTCCATCATGGACAAGCCAAACGGCTGCCGGCTCGCAGTTGCGGGCGCCGCTGTTATCGGGACACACACCGAGATTGCCCACCTCGCCACGATCAGTGAATCCGAAGAAAAAACTATGTCTGCCGGTTGGCCCCTCAGACCCGAGCCATACCCTGCTTTGTGTGGAAAGACTGGCAAAAGGGCTTGCTTGTGATGCACCAGTGTTCGAAATCAAAAACTTATTGAACTCGCCCACTTCAGCGGCTGTGCAGTCAGCGCCAAAAACGGCTTGCCCTTCAAGATCAGGGTTCAGCAATTCGGCATCACGCAGGCAACCGGAATCATCAGAAGCGGCGATTGGGAGCCTCCAATTACTCAGACCAAGATAGTCACTCTGGTTTACCGCATCGATATAAGCTGGCAACGATTCCGCAAACATCAGACCTCGTTCGTTTACTTGTGTCGTGTCTTCATTAAAGCCACCCCGCTCTAAACCGAAAGATTCAATCAGTCCAAGATTAGATTCTGCAAGCCAGGTAATTTTTTGCGGCACGTAGTAATAAGCTTCGATCGTTTCGCTGTCGCCATCGAGATCTCTGGGTAACAATGAGTCAGCAAACGTTGGAAGCTGTGCAGCGGTGCCTATATCACCATCATGTACAGGCCACACATAAGCACTGTCACAACGGCCCGCGCCACAGAAGCTCAGACTGCCCTGCCCTCCAAAACCAAACTTATGTCTCCCGGCCGGTCCATTCGAACCTAACCACCTGTTACCGACAATATTGAAGCCACGTGTTCTGCTGTTGATGAATGGCGATGCAGCAATACCACCGTACCGGGTTTCTAAATGCAGGTTCAATGAGCCCGCTTCCGCACCAGTACAACCCGAGCCGTAGGTGATTTCACCATCGTCTAGTTGAGTGTCGCAGCCCGGGTCTGATCCCGCCAGTGCGGTGGGCAGACGCCACTCTGACTGGCCGAGAAAAGAGCTTTGATTCATACCGGCAACAAACGCAGGTAACGCTTCCTGTAACATTGCGCCATTGGTATCTACCTCTGAGCCGAAGTCACTGATAGCGCCGCGTTGCAGTCCGAAAGTATTAGACGACCCGATATTGGTATCGCGAAGCCAGGTGATATTCAGTTCACTATCGTAATAGGCTTCAGCGGTGGTGAGATCGCCGTCAAGATCCCGTGGCTGCAGTCTATCATCTGCCACCGCATGTGATGCGGCACCGGCAGTAAGCATCAACACCATTGATGAGATGATTTCTTTATTTTTCATGAGGGCCTCTTCTCTTTTGCGTCATGACACAATAATGCAATATTCATTAATATTATGCAAGAGAATTGGGTTCTTTTTACTGAGTTACCGCTTTGCCAGCAGGCGTTATATTTAGCCCTTTAAACAGACTTTTTAAAGGCATGGTGTTTATACGCTCCGCGGTATTCCGTTACGCGAAATAGGCATGATTTTACTTGCTTAAGTGACAGTGACACCGTTGTTGATACACGACCAACGGTGTCACACCTTTACGCCGGCTTATTTTGCGGTGATTACCGTCATAACAAGCTCACCTTGCTTCTTAATAGGGCCATCTTCTTTAGCACCCAGGGTGTATTCAAAAATACCGGTACTGTTGCCACCGTCCTCTCCGTGTAACATCAGCATGAGCAGATCACCACTGGCGACCTCTTCAGTCAGTATCGCTACTACATCAGTGTTCAACCCTTCTCTCAGCGGTGAATACCCCACCACAGGTCCCGGCTTTCCTGTTTCATCGGTTCGATGGACTACGAGCCAACCGTTCTGCTCTGATTTCACTTCGGATGCAGTAACGGTTCCACCAGAGACATCCTGGTCCATACCAACAACACTCATCATGTGTCCCCCTGCAAATGTCAGTGATGAAAAGAACACAGAGGTGGCAATAGCAGATTTTAGTAAAACGTTTTTCATAAATATTCTCCGATCTCTATTTGAGAGAGACTTGTTAGATGATTGCAATAGCGTTTCAAAGCAGCAGTTTGAACAGACTTTTCGGCTGTTCTGTCACAGGTACATTTGGACAGCATTTTTTAAAAACGCAGTCGAGAATATATACGTAATGCTGCCGTTGTCTGGATGCAGATATTGCAAATATCAGGAGACGCTTTAGTAAAAATTACAATTACAGTAGATGTATGAGCATCAATAAACCCATGCAATTTCTATTGCGTTGACGGCGCACGCGTCTGCTATGGATGCGCTACGGTGTTCCAATTAGTAAATATCGTTGTATTAAATGCCCGTCTCGCTGGTTTTATTGAACGCCCCCTGGTACAGCACCGGTCCGGTAGGCACTAATTCAGGCGAGCCACCCAGCGGTTCAAGGCTCACTGCGAAGGCAACGGTGTCATCTTGTAACCGTGGCACTTTGGCAGTTACGGTGCTGTTCGCTGCTTTCGGCAGTATGCCCAGTGAACGGACGCCGCCATCATCGGGCATGACCATCCAAAGCTCATGATCCTGGTTATCATCAATGTCCGGCGGTGCAATCGCTGTAACGCTAATGGTTTGAGTGGATAGTGATGCATTAACCACCCATAGAGCACCAGCTTCTTGTGAGCTAACAACGCTGATGACATCAAAATCGATGGTTGGATCTGATTTTTGCGTTTGCAACAAGGCAAATGCCAGCACGGCGCAGGCAGCCATGGCAATTGAACCTACCCACTGCCAGACGATAAGTTTTGTACGGGTTGCTTGCCGCTTGCGGCGGCGATCCGGGTCAAACCGGCTGACCACAGGTTGTTCTGGCATACTACGGATTAAAGAGGGATTGATTTGCTGCTGAAGTCGAAACCACACCACCCTTGGCGGAATGGCGGGCGCAACTGCCAGCGCCAGTGGTTGTAATTTCTCCTGCCATTCCAACACTAATGCGTTCAGGTTGCTGTCGTGCTGCAACTGCTCATTCATTTCACGCAGTTCATCCCCTTCCAGGGTGCCTAAAACATATTCACCTGCCTGAACTGCGCGCCATTCAGGATCATGAAAGCTCATTGACACACCCCGGAAATCCACGGAGTCCCTGGTGGAGTCGAAGGTTCAATTGCATGCGCCAGTGGTTGTAATTTCTCCTGCCATTCCAGCACTAACGCGTTCAGGTTGCTGTCGTGCTGCAACTGCTCTTTCATTTCGCGCAGTTCATCTCCGTCCAGGGTGCCTAAGACATATTGCCCGGCCTGAAGGGCACGCCACTTGGGATCATGAAAGCTCATTGATACACTCCCGAAGTGAACCAAGCGATCTTTTTATCCAACTTTTTACCGTACCAAGCGCCCGGCCTGTTAGCTTGCTAAGCTCATGATGCGTATAACCGCCGCAGTACGCATGAACCACACACTCACGAGCCTCTGGTTCAAGCCGGTCAAGGCAGATTGCGAGTAGCTGCCCGTCGCCCACTTGATCTGAGAGGCTTTGCAGTGTGTCTGATGCGCGTTCGGTTTCAGTGGCGTAATCACTGTCTCGTGTCACACTGGATTTTCTGGCTCTCAATATATCAAGCGCGTGGTAGCGTGCGATACTGATTATCCAGGTCAAAGGCTTGCCTTGATTCTGATCGTAGCTTTCAGCCTTGTTCCAGACTTTAAAAAATGTTTCCTGCAAGGCATCCTCAGCAGGTTCGTTATATTTCAACATGCGAAGTAACACTCCATAAACAATAGGTGATGCCAGGTGATACAGTCGCTGAAATGCCGGTTCATCTGATCTGGCAACTCGAGTCATTAACTCTGCCAGTTCAGCATCGCGTGTTTCAATTGCGCTATTTTCATTTGTCATGGTTAGCGGTCGATAGCGTCGAAGTAAAAACTATTTGCATTGAATCAAGTTCTAGGGTCAAGCCAGCGCGCAGTATCACAATCCAGAGAATAAAATGTCAACCACCGGCACATCTATTTAAATATCGTTGGTCTTAATTTCACCATACGAAATCGCGTGAGTTGTTGGATGCAGTTATATCGCCTGGATCACCAAAGTTGTTTATCAATTCTGAAAAAATATGGTGTCGAAAATAAAAATGGCATAGTTGCATCCAAGTCATGAAAGGACTCCGTAACACAGAGTGGGAAAACATTTTCAACGCCCAAACACAACGGAGAATATTCATGAAAGTACCGCACGTGGTGAACAACCACGACGTTAAGACCAGCCTGACTTACGCTGTCAGCGTCGCACTGCTGGGGGCAGCACTTAGCTGCGTTTCGGGCACACTGCATGCGTCCAGCCATCGTGAAGCCCCCTTTATTCTGAAGTATCCACAAGTTGACGCGGCAGACTTCTACGCCTTCAACAGCTATGAGCCAGGCCGCGACGGCTACATTACGCTGATCGCAAACTACAACCCTACACAGTCGGCATATAGCGGACCAAACTATTTTCCATTAGATGAAAATGCACTCTATGAGATTCACATTGATAATGATGGTGACGCTGTAGAAGACCTGACCTTCCAGTTTGATTTTGAAAATTCGTCCTCTAATGGCGTGCTTGAGTTTCCGATCGGTGGAGCATCTGTACCTTCTATTCTGCGTAACGTCGCACCAATTAATGCTGACTCTGCTCCCGGGCTCGCGTATGTTGAAAGTTATCAATTGCGCCTTTCACGAAACGGTGAAAACACCGGACACAGTATCGGAAACGCCAGCGGTGGCGTTCAGTTTTCCAAGCCCGTTGATAACATTGGTAGTAAGACCTTTGGCCCGCCTCCGGCGTACGAACAATACGCCCAGAGCTTTGTGCATAATATCCAGATACCCGGCTGTGAAACTGCTGGACGAGTGTTTGTCGGTCAGCGTCTTGATCCATTTAAAATTGCGCTCGGGGAAACGTTTGACCTTGTCAACTTTGTACCGATAGATCGTGCCAGTGCAGTCGGCAGTGCATTCCCAACAGCAGTAGAGCAGCAAGCGGCACGCAATGATTTGGCGCAAAACAATATCACCACGCTCGCACTTGAAATACCGAAAGCGTGTGTGATTGGTGACGGTAATGGTGTGATAGGCACCTGGACAACCGCGAGCCTGCCGCAGACAACACAAATTAATCCAATGGGCACTCTAGATAACCCGGAGACAGGTTCAGGTCCAATGGTGCAGGTTTCAAGACTCGGAAGTTTTCTGGTCAATGAGCTTTTTATAGGCTTTCCCGACAAGAACACGTTTAATAGCAGCAGTCCGGTAGATGACGGCCAGTTTGCGACTTACGTGACTAATCCGGTTTTCCCCGCTATTGTTGACAGCCTTTTCCGAAACGCTGTGAACACAACGCTGGGCACAGATATAGACAACCTGGCACCTTCAAACTTCCCGCGTCTGGATTTAGTAAACGGCTTTCTCACCGGGTTCCCGGGTGTGAATCAACTGAAAACAGTTACGCCGTCAGAAATGCTGAGACTGAACACGGCAATCCCTGCCACTGCCCGAGAGCAGCAACACACCCTGGGTGTCGCTGCTGGTGATTTAGGCGGATTCCCGAATGGTCGACGCCCCGGAGATGACGCAGTAGATATCGGGCTCAGGGTAGCAATGGGGGCGCTGTGCTATCCCCTGCCAATAGGCGATGGACTGGACCTTGGACTTTGTACGCCGGCTGATGCACCGATAGGTAATGTGGCATTAACGGACGGTGTGCCAATTTCAGCATCCGATTTTACTAATCACTTTCCTTATCTTGTGACGCCTTATGCGGGATCACCCGGATCTTCGGTTATGGGCACAACGGGAGCCTGCGTGGATTCAGATGGAGATGGTTTTGGATGGGATGGTGAGAAAACCTGTATCCCTGAAGTGGCTCCAACCGCCTGTGTTGATTCCGATGGTGATGGCTATGGGTGGAATGGCACGCAGACGTGTCTCGTAGAACCGGTGCAGAACCAATGTGTCGACTCTGACGGTGACGGGTATGGCTGGAACGGCACTGAAACCTGCACACCCTAAAAGGTTTGTGTCGCCTTTTAGTGCTTAGATGAAAGGCCGGGGCGGTGGGTTTTCGCCCCGGTTTTCTAATATTGAATGATCTGCACTTGTAGTGTTTGGGCTGCACGCGAACCCGTCAGAGTCCATTTGTCTTCGCGCCAGTGTATTTGCAACCGGGTCTGTTTCTTTGACAAACATGCAGCTATTTGTGTCTGTACCGGGCTGATATGTTCTAATTTCACTTATCGTGATTTCGGTGCAGGTCAGTAGATCATCCCAGATGTTAGTTTCAATCAATACATTGTTGCTCGGCGTGCTTTGCGCCGCGACGGTAATACCGTGGTTGCGGTTACGGCACTGGTCGGTACGTGGCTTTGATTTTCCTCGATTGCAAGTGTTGTCCGCGCTGCTGATACTGGGTGTTGTCGCAGTGCTGCAATCTGTGTTCATCGCCTCGATGCCGCTGGCCTGGTGGGGGCTGCTGGCATTCATGTTGATCGTGCAACTCAAGTACATATGGCCCTATAACAGTTTGCACCCGAACGAAGTACCTGACGCATCGCTACTTCAGGTTGACGCAAACGCTGACGATCTGCCGGTCATTTCTATCCTGAGCTGTAACGTACTGATGACCAATCGCCGTTCAGACTTATTGCTTGCGCTTATCAATCAGCACTCACCGGATATACTCGCCATCCTCGAATCTGATCAATGGTGGCAGGACCAACTCGACACACTCACGCAGTACCCTCACCGCATCGCGCATCCGCTTGACAATAAGTATGGCATGCATGTTTATTCACAGTTTCCATTGTTCAATGAACAGGTTAATTACCTGGTCGAAACTGAAGTGCCTTCTATGAGTGCCACCGTGCAGTTATCTGACGCGCATTCGTTTCATCTGCATGTCATTCATCCTAAACCACCGGCTCCCGGTGAAAACGAGTATTCGACGGCGCGCGATGTTGAGTTGCTTGTGTTAGCTGATGCATTAGAGGGCCATGATGCCCCGATCGTGGTTACAGGTGATCTAAACGACGTCGCATGGTCACGTACCACACGCCTTTTCACCAAACTTAGTCAATTACGCGACCCGCGAATCGGCCGTGGATTCTTCAATACCTTTCACGCCGACTACTGGTTTGCGCGCTGGCCGCTCGATCATGTATTCGTGTCCCAACATTTTTATATCAATCACATCAAGCGACTGGGCAACATGGGGTCTGATCACTTTCCGATGCTAGTGTCTCTGGTGTTGCTACCCGACAAAACCATTAGTGCTCCTGAAGCACCGACCGAAGCTGAGTTAGCGTTGATTGAAGATACTCTGGATACCGAAATTGCAGCCAAGGCAGAATCACCCGACGTGCGCTAGCTGTTTTATGGCACCTTCCGGCAGCACTGCCGGGTCCCTGCCCGGGCTGCTGATTAATCGTCACCCCGCCCCGGTATGCGAAACTTGAGATAAACGGTGGTGCCTTCACCGACGCCAGACTCAAGGCTGATCTCGCCGCCCAGATCGTGCATGGCCTCAGCGACTAAATAGAGTCCGAGCCCATAGCCACTGACATCGTTCGCTTCATCAAGTGTCTCGTGTGCTCGAACTCGCATCTTGAATACTTCGTCTTGCATCGTCGGGTCGATCCCGAGTCCGTTATCTTCAATGGCGACAGTCAGTACCTTGTGATCCTGTGACGGTTGTTTTTTTACCTCTACTCGTCGGTTGTCTTTGGTCGGATCACTATATTTCACCGCGTTGGACAGCAGATTAGTGAACACCAACTTCAGCTTGGCTGTCTCCGCCCAGAGCTTGCCCATACCCGGCTCGACCCGGATGTCTACTTCACGGTTGTCCAGAGTTTCGCGAAGCTGGACTTCTATATCTCTAATGAGTGCGCTGATATCTACCTCTTGTTTCACCGGACTATCGAGCAAGTCCGCGTCAGCGTTTTTTATCAGGTTTTCGATATTCAACAACATTGCGATAGCCTGCTGTACCGAGCTTTGCACACGTATTAAATCCATCACATGCTCATCGGTGGGGTCTTTGTCATCCAGTAGCAGTTCCAGATTTAAAGAAGCTGCCTGCAACGGTGTTTTTAGTTCGTGGCTGACAAAAGTATTAAATGCAATGAGTTTTTCAGTTTGCTCCTGAATGGTACGCATGTAATTTTCAACAAATGAGTCGACTGTTGACTGCAGAATTGACCTGACGATTCTTGAGATTGACGCCATTAGTAAAATACCATCAACCTGGCTCCACTCTCCCTGGTAATTGCCGGCCTCCTCAGTAATGAACTCCTCGAGAATTTTAGACAGGATGTCATATTCCCGGAGCAGCTGATTTACGGTGGCTTGTTGTTGATGCCTGAGTTGACCCAATTGAGTTGCCTTGCGATCAATCAGCGAGTTGGCCAGTGCCAGTTCCTCGTCTGATCTCTCTAGCACCAACGCCACTTCTTCAATTAATGAGGGAATGTGATCAAGATAGGCTTCTGTGGGAAAGATATCCCTGGTGTCTTCATCAACAACATCTTCAAGCCGCGCAAGCCAGCGGTCAGACACTTCAACACTGCGTTTGGCAAGCCGTTGCGCCAGATGTTGCCGGAATGATGGCTCGCTATCCATATTGTTCATGTGACTGTGCCTTTTGTAGTTACTGCGTCAGCACATATTCTACCTGCTGTGACGTTGCTGCGGGCAGCAACATCACACCTGGCAACCATTTACCACTGGCGATGCAGTCGTTTGAAAATACTACCGACGTGCCTTAGCAAATTTTTGTCGTCTGCTATTTTTTCAAAGTGTTAAACAGCAAACTACAATAACGCTAAAAATTATCCCTATTTCTTATCTGCTACGCGCTTGTTATCAGGCTGTGGTGTTTTATGATGATACTAAGTGTTGCTTCGGCAGCGTGGCTTAATGGGCTACTTGAAATGGTTGCCAACCGGATATCTGTCAGTGACCTGACTGATCTGGTTATCGTTGACGCACTAATAGTCAATAACTGACCCGGTTGTTCTGTAAAATATATCGGTAACTTCAGCTATCTCCGAAAAAAGGCCCGTTGAGTATGGCAACGCACGAAACCAGACGATTACCTGACGCTGCGCGCAAGAGAATGCGCACACTTGCCTACTGGCTGGACAGTGCAATCCCGTTACCTGGTGGCCGTAGCATTGGCATTGAGTCTATCGTAGGCCTGATTCCAGGAGTGGGCGATATGCTTGGTGCACTTGCCTCGGGTTATATTGTTCTTGAGGGAATCAAAATGGGGGCCCCGAAAAGTGTCTTGATAAAAATGATCCTCAATGTGGTGCTTGAAACCAGCATAGGTGTAGTGCCCGTCGTCGGTGATATTTTTGATATGTATTACAAATCTAACCAACGCAATGTGAACCTGTTGCTGGGTCTGGAAGACCCTGCTGTGGTGCATCGTCACACAAATCACCGAACTCGAAATTTGATTTTCGCCGGCGTCATAGTAATGCTTGTTCTGGTGTTTTGGATGCTTCGTTAGAATCACGTGTATTGTTGCTAACGCGCTATTCGCCATTGTCAACTGGCCTGTGCCGTGGTTTTGGACTTGAAGTTACGCGGGTTATTGCCGGTCCACTCAACATCGATAGACATTCACCGATCAAGCGCGTGCTTGAATGTTATCCTTCAACGAAGTTTATATTGGTCGGTCACAGCGGCCAGCACTAACCTGAGAATCACGTACAATAAGTCAAACACTACCGGGTAGAATTCTGGTGATTTATATACAAGAAATTAAGTGGCAACAATGAACGGCCAGAACAACAACGAATTGAAGAGTTGAGCATCGATAATCTATCCCTGCCGTGGGCTCAAAGCACCGGGGAAGCCGCCCAACACGCCACCAAGGCCGGTTACACCTTGACATCGGCTCCAGGAGTCATGAGCAAAGCAACAACGCACGACAAACACCTTCCTCACCTGCCTGTAACCCGGGCGGATCGAAATTGAACCCCTCTGAAGTCCGCATAGATCTGCCATTAACCATTCGTGATTCTCGCGACGATTTTGCACGGCGTTGTCTGTCACTTGCGCAACAACACAATGAGTCCCGGATTCAACCTTTTTTCCACGGTGTTGACTGGAACGCTCTCAACAACAATCCCCAAGTATGCACACCCGTGGACGACTGCAATACGGGAGAAAGTGCCCCCACACTGATTGTACCTGGCTTGTCGGGTGATACCGTTTCAGCCATCGTTGGTCCCTTTATGTGTGCACGTGATGAAATGGCAGTCCTTGGCTATGACATCGAGGTAGTGTGGTTGAACGGACGTACCGGCTGTGACGCCAATGCTCGTGAACTACAAAAACATGTGCAATCGATGGCACAGCAATATTCAACGAAGATAAACGTGATCGGATATTCGAAAGGGTGCGCTGATGTACTGCATATGCTGGCCAATCATCCGGAAACCCATAACTGCATCAGCGCTGTGGTTAGTTTAGGTGGCATTGTTTATGGCTCTCCTCTGGCCGATACCACCCCGAACTGGCTAAGGAAAATTGTGCAATATACACCACTGCCAACCAGTGCCTTTGGAGACGGCAGAGCCATTCACGATCTAACCTGTGAGTTTCGTGCACAATGGATGCAGCAGCACGCTCTGCCTGCGTCAATTCGTTACGCCAGCGTGGCTGCTGTGCCAACACCGCAGCGCGTGTCTCGAATTTTGCGAAAGTCCTATCAACAACTCTCGCACTACAGTGCGCACAATGACAGTCAGGTAATTGCACAACATACTCTGTTGCCCGATGGAGAGTTGCTGGCAACCGTTAACGCAGATCACTGGGCAATCGTACTACCTTTTTCAAAGCGCTGGACTGCGCCTGTCACCCGCTGGCTGATTGACCAGAACCGCTTTCCCAGAACCCTGTTGCTACAGGCAATCATTGATCACCTGGCGCACAACGCGCAAGCCAGCTTATAAGAATTAGTGCCAGGGAAACTCAATTTTACCGCCTTCCTTTGGGACCAAACATGAACCACGCTAAGGCACCAATCACAGGCAACAAAAGTATGGCCACAATCCAAATAACTTTCTTACCGGTCCCGGCATTGCTCTGTACTACATGAACAATGATCCAGACATTAATCACCAGTAAGACCAAACCCAGTATTCCACTCACTTCAACACCCATAAAACCCCGCTTTGTGTGTTATCACAACATAAGTACAATTCAATAGCATAGCGCCTGGGAGACCGGTTTTAAGGGGGATTGTAAATAATACATAGCAGCGTTGTGGTGATGACTTTCCTGCACGGTAAGGAGCACTGAAATACTGTCAGGTAATCGATAGCAATCCCTGATTGATGGTCAATAGGTTTTTTACCAGCAGAGCGCTCTTAAGAAAACTACAACAAGGGTATATCGTCCTTTTGAGCGTAGGTGATCACTTCGTGTTGACGCTTTTCGAGTATGCCCAGAACCTGATCAGCGTGTTCGTCGGAAGCTTCAACAATAATTAGTATGTTGCCCTGATCAATTTCATCACGCCAGACATCAAGTTGGCTGTTTGGTACAGAAGCTCCCACCATAGATCCGATCCAGACCCCGAAACTGGCACCTCCTAACGCACCCGCAGCTATTGCAGAACTTGCAGCCACCACGCCAGCGGCAGGAATCGCAAATGCGACCAACCCCGCCAGCATACCAGTAGCTGTGCCAACTGCCGCTCCTCTGACAGCGCCTCCCATTACGTCATTTTCCTCAACGATATCGGCCTCAGGCAGTTGATCCAATGGCGTTTGTTCATTGCCAATCGCATGAATTTGTTGGTCAGAGATGCCGAGCGTCCTGATCTCATGTAATACATCCGTAGCGTCTTTTTGATTGGCGACCAGAAAACAATATTTCGTCATAGCAGAGATTCCAATTTGAACGTGGTAGGTGCCGTAAACTATAAGCCAGCATCTGGTCCGTGGCGTCTGTGTTGTAAACATTACACACCAACAGTCATAAGGATCACGCAACGCACGTGCTTTAACTCTCTATAGTAATCAAGCTATTTCACAACGTATTCATTTAGCGTAGCTGACTGAACGTTCCTACTTTGGCCTGTAATATTTTCACAACAGGATTTATCGGACTCATTGAGTACTAAACTGGTTCCACAAGTAAGGCAGCTAAACACACTATGTGTGCTCACCGTAGCCAGCTGACATTACTTGGCAACCAACGTCATACACGGGATACCAATGAACAATACACAAGCAAAAGCCTCTGTTGAGTCAGCCATGGAAAACGCTGAAGCCAGGTTACAAGAAGCCTCTGAAACACTATCGAAAAATGCAGCGGCGCTGGCCGATGAAGCCAGTCGTACAATGAATCATACGGTCAGTGATGTAGAAACCTATGTCAGGCAAAAACCATTACACGCGATGGGAATAGCCTTTGCGGCGGGGTTTGTTGCCACTATGTTATTACGTCGATCAAAGTAACTATCGAAAGACCGCTGAACTGATCTCCTGCAATGTGTATGTTTGGAGTGCCAGGTCATACTAAGTACGTGGACAGGACAGTACGCTGATTAAAAACTGGATCAATCGGTATCGTCGGATTTCGGCGAGTGCACTGGAGTTGCTGTTTGCCGAGGGGTATCTGGCAGCAATTTCGTTTGCCAGATTAGTGTTTCTGACCATCATTATCGCATTTGCATCGATTGCCGTTTGGAGCGGCCTGTTAATGATAGCGGCTACTGCCCTGTCCAGTGCGGGCTTGAGCCAGGTTTTGATCATCGCATTGTTTACGATCCTGCACATCGGTGTCTTGCTGATCAGTGCACTGGCAGTGCAAGGCTGCACAAAAGGCATGCAGTTTGAATCGAGCCGCCGTCTACTAAGGCGCTCGCAAGGGAGCAACAGCTCATCGAGCCCAACACCATCGACCCCGCCGGATGCGCGGTAACCAATGAGAGTCAGCTATGTTATTCAGCCGAGCGATTAAACGCCAGCAAACCGCTGTCGCGGTTAAGCTGTCTGAGACACAAAGGGCCATGCATCAGGTTGATAGCGACGCGGCAGCAACTGATGAAATTACAGACAACGCTAAAATACAACCCCTGTCGGGCCAAATTAGTCAGGGTGGTCGCCCTGCCCGGCTATTAGGGTTTTCTTTCATCGCCGGAGCTGTGCTTGGGTGCATCTTCCGCCACTCACCAAGCGGGTCGACCGCAAAAACACTTGGCCAGGTGAGCCGTGGGATAAGAACTTCGGTGGCGGCTGTTGCCTTGGCCAAAACAGTGCATGAACTGACTCAGGAATCGACACGGTCTCAGCATTGATAACGTATAAAGCGGGATGCTGTCGTCATACTGGATGTTTTGGCAACAGATTAATACTCGATACTATAGGCGTTGAGTCTGTTGTAAAGCGTTTTTAAACTAATCCCCAACGTTTTAGCAGCGATCTTTTTGTTGCCATCGTGGCTTCGCAGTGTAGCCTGCAGTAACGCTTTTTCGACGGCCCAAAAAGTATTGCCCACAATCGCATCAACAGATCGAATCATCGCTTCGTTGTTTTCTTTGCCAACCAGAGGGGATTCAATCTCCAACTGATAGTCACTGTGGTTAAAGGTCTGTGTAATGACGTTGGCCAGTTCTCGCATATTGCCCGGCCAGTCGTAAGCCTGCAGCGCTGTGACCGTATGCGCGGGTAGAATTTTTCTGGTTTTCTTTTGCGCATTTAACGAAGCAAGTATTTTTTGCGAAATAGGCGCTATGTCTTCGACACGCTGGCGCAACGAGGGAATTTCGAGATGGCTCTGGCAAAGGCAGAGTTGCAGGTCGGGCAACAAGGCTCTCAGCTCTCCCTGAGTTCCGTGTCCATCAGCAGAGGTGTCGATGCCACGTTTAATGCAGATGATTCTTGGTTTCACGATCGATTGCGGGTCCATGATGCTATACCCCGTGAGATAGCTAAGCAGTTCACGTTGTCTGGATTCGTTTAATTGCTCGACATCGTCCAAAATCAAAGTCACACGCTTATCGTCTTTGCAGTCTGTAAACGTCATGCCGAGGCACTCTGAAAAACCGTCAACGACGTGCCTGGTGCCAACGGTTACATTGCCAGTCGCACACTGCACGAGCGCTACAATGTCGCGATACGGTGTCCGACGATGCAACCCGAACGCCGCAGCTATTTTGTCAACGCCTGCCTCTCCGGTAATCACCACATTGGTATTGCGGTCGGCCAACTGATGTACAGCCTGAGCAAGCATGCGAACGCGCGGAGACTCACCAACCATCAACAGATCGGTTCGATCGCAGGTATCGACCGGAACGGCGGCCGTAAGCGTGCTGAACATGGTCTTCGGGTTTTGCGCACCACAAGTTGATTCGTCATTTGCAGCAGGCGATAATTTCTCGATAGCGCTCCTGAGACCGGCCATAGTCACTGGCTTCACCAAAAAGTCAGTAGCCCGGGCACGCAAGCTCCGCACTGCCACCTCTTGACCTGAGTCACCCGTCACGACGACGAAACGAGCACCGTCGATTCCGTCGTTTTCGCGCATTAGATCCAGACCATCGCCATCCGGCAGCGTGACATCCAGCAGGACAAGATCCGGACAATCATCCCGATACAAGCCTTGAGCTTCCTTCAACGTAGTGGCGACACGCACACTGAAGCCCAGTGTGCTAACAGCCCTGGTCAGCGCGAGTGCGGTATTCGCATCGTCTTCCACCACAATTGCGGTTTTTTCCATTTTGTTCTGAGTACCGTGGTTCAGTTTACATTGCGACGCGCGACCCTGGATCCGCAGCCCCGTGACCTACTGTCTATGATACAGCCAGTCCTGAATAATATTTGTTGCTTTGTAGGTTTTACAACCCTGTTTTTCAACAATATCTGCGTGCTGATTTACACCCGGAAAGGATGATTTGCTGTGGATCGCACGCTGGTGGAAGAACTCTGCCTTAAAGCAATTCGTTCCAGCGCAACGCGAATCACAAGTCACGGCGATAGCTTAGTTGGGACCGATGGGGCATTCCTGCCTTACATACAAGGGCCGCCTACTCACACACACAGGTTTGCCGCGCCACTATAGAGAGACCGGGGTGCCATTACACATTAAGGTTGTTCAGCGCGGGCTTGCCAGTACCATTGTCTATCTTTTCTGCTAACTGCAATCCCTGAGTGACTGATCGCAGCACGTCCAGTCCTTTCTCACCGATCAATCAACCTAAGATGGCGACGCAAGAAACCGCAAGTGCCACGATGCCAACTACCCGGGGCTTTCATTGGGTCAATCCAGTGTTTTCAACCAGGCTCTTAATGACTACCCATATGACTGCCGCTGCCGGTAGCGCGAGCAGGACCCCGCTAAATCCAAATAAATGGCCGCCCGCCAATACAGCAAAGATAACAATAACCGGATGTAGCCCTACCTGCTCACCCACCAGTTTTGGTGTGAGAAAATTCCCCTCGATAAACTGCCCGATGCCAAACACGGCAAATACTTTCCAAACTTCGGAAATATGCTCTGCCTGCATGACCATCACCATACTGGCCATTGTTAGCCCGACAGCGGTACCAAGAAAAGGCACGAAGCTTAGGAGTCCTGCCACCACTCCGATCAACAAACTGAATTCCAGACCGATCAACATCAACCCGCTGCAGTACATCACACCCAAACTGATCATCACCAGCAATTGACCAAACAAAAAAGATTTCAGTACTTCGTCTACATCCTGAAAAAGCGAGACAACGCGATCACGGCTTGTCAGTGGTATCGCCCGCTCAACGTTACCAATGATGGTGTTCCAGTCGCGTAACAAATAGAACGCCAGCACCGGAATCAGGAAAAGGTTAGTCACTGTTTTAATCAACATACTCGTAGTGGCTTTCACCAGATCCACTGTGGCAGCACCGGCGTCACCGCCGACCCCGACCGGCAATGCCTCTTTGGCCAGTTCTGTCATCGACTCAATTTGCTTTTCGTTGGCGTTGGTAAGATCCGCTGCAATACTGGTGAACTTTCTGAGTAGCGGGTCGGTCCACTCACGCAGTTGAGTGAGATAGACGGGAATGCGGTCAAGATACATTGAAAACTGACTTTTCAATGCTGGTAAAAATAATAGACTGACAAGCCCAACCACAAGCAATACCAGCAGCGCTCCCCCCAGCATCGACAACCAACGAGCAACACCCGCTCTCTCAAGATAGCTAACGCAAGGGTTAGTTACGTAGGCAATAAAAAAAGCAACAAAAAATGGCGTGAGCACTGGTGACAGGAAATACATCGCGAAACCTGTCAGCAGCGCAGCGGCAAATATCCAGGTCGATTGTGACTGATGAAGCGTATGTTCCATGACTATTCCCACAAGGGCCACTGATTAGCAAATATTCCAAACTAACAGTTGAGCAACGACTCGTGTGTGAAGCCTGTAAGTATTACAATTCGCGGGGTTTAATGTCCACGCACCCGGCCTTTTACCCATTGCCGCTATCATCGGCTTGGTGGCATAGCCAGTTTGGCTTATTTGAATGTTAGAATATTCGAAGCCCATATCCCATAGCGGAACAAAGAACTTGCAAGTAATGCCAGTGAAAAACATCACCACACAGAGTCAGCCGGAATGCCCTTTTTTTTTGCCGAGACAATTGCCGACAACTCCATCACCAGCGTTTGTAAAGTCTTTAGACTGACCGGTTTTTCAAGGACACAGTGAACGTTGAGGTCTACGGTAGCGCGCTTCAAATGGCTTGTGCACTTGCCAGTAATAAAAACCAGTAGAAAATTGGCGTCGATTTCCTGCAATGCTCTGCCTACATCAACACCTGATTTTTCAGTATTTAAATCCCAATCGGTAATGGCGGCGTCAATAAGATGCACACTGGCCTTTTCCAGCGCCTGCTGGAATGACTTAGTGCCAACAGCGACACAACCGCAACTCTCAACAACGCGACAGATAGCCTCACGCGCATTAGTATCGTCTTCTACCACCAATATTGAGGTTTTTTCCATAATTGTCGCACTCTCAGGTATCGATCTGGCTGACCGTGTCCCACGACAACGACCTTAACGGATAGAGCATCCACTATAAATAATATTGAAATAGTTTCAGCACGGGTTGTCACTCTTAGCCCATATTGCATAACTAAAGAACCCGTGCATCCGGATTCGAGCAACATTAAAATCAGTGCATGGACTCAATTTACTGAGCGTGCAAACACATATTGACACGTGAAGTCTGCCAAAACAAAGACTGGCTGTGTACAAATTACAAGTCGATTGAATTGATCCCATGCTATCTCTAGCCTAACGGCATCACACTGTCGTGATGCATTCTGAAAGGCGAAACAATGAACTGGGATCAAATTGAGGGAAACTGGAAACAACTGACGGGTAAAGTCAGATCGAAATGGGGAGACCTAACCGACGACGAGATAGACAAAGTAGCTGGAAACCGGCAGCAGCTTGAGGGAATAATTCAGGAAAAGTATGGCAAAAGCAAAGAGGAAGCTAAAAAGGAAATTAGCGATTGGATCGACAGTCTATAGGTGATCGCTTCAACCAGCGATTAGTAAATTGGCCGTCAGCTTCCCAATAATCCTGCTCAATCCACAGTGTGAGGGAGATAGATGCCATCCCTCACCCGACCCGATCTTTGTGGCGTACTTATTGCGGCGACAAAAAACGCTTTTTAGAAAGCTTTTTAGAAAACCAAAGGCAAGGGTGAACAGTTTTGAATGACCGCTTTGTAGATCGTCCAAAGCTTATCTCAGAACGTCTGGCAGAGAATTTTGCAGATGCTGATCCACAGGCAAAGCAACTATGGACGTTAGTTATCCAACTATCAGAAATGCTCAGGGGTCGTGCTGATGAGCTCATTAAATCCCTTGACCTTCAGCTCACCAGGGGCGAGATAATGGTGATCACTTGCTTGAGGCTCTCTGACTTTCCCTACGAGCTGCGTCAACATGAAATCTCCGATAGAGTCCTGATGACGACAGGCGGCGTCACCAATATTTGTAGACAACTGGAAAAGCGAGAGTGGATCCAACGATCCAAAGCCGCTGATGATGCCAGAGTCACTTTGTACCGCCTGACTGATTCGGGACTGGAAGTGGCAAACACAGTTATTCCTACGATACACGATGCAGAAAAGCGGATTGCTTCACATATGGATCGAGATGAAATTTCCGCCTTGTGCACGTTACTTGAACGTGTAACGCAGCATGTATAGCCGCAAGTGTATATAAACCCCGGTCAAGGCGTTACTCCAGCGGCGTAGCCGGGATTCCTACCATATCGGGTTGGAAAGGAAATCGGCTAATTGATCAGCCGATTCCTTGAGTGCCATCAGCAGGTAAAATTCGAATCCAGATAAATTGTTGTGCCGAAGTGGAGTTAAGCAAGGTCCCGGTTGCAATGGATCACCTCTTGTCTGGATTTTTCTTCTGCAGATATGCTACACGCTGGTTGTGCAAGCAAGCGCCGTATGTCGATGGGCTCACCGCTGAGTTCACAATATCCATAGTCGCCGTTTTCGACTCTGATCAGCGCTTGATCAACCTCGTTAAGCAAGTCAGTTTGTAGAGCCCTCATTTTAACAGTGACCATCCATTGTGCTTCTGCCTGAGCCCGGTCTAGCGGGTCACTGGCATTCAAAGCCGGAACTAATGCCTCCTGCTGACTTTCCTGCCTGACAATATCACGACGTTTTTTCATCAACAGATTTTTCATATATGAAAGCTGCTCTTCATTCATGAATTCTTCTTCGCGGGCGTCTTTTATTTGTTTTTCTGTTAACATTTTCTATCTCCAATTATCAACTAGGCTACAGCGAGTTCATTGAACGTTACTACATCCAGTACGGCTGGACAGTTCAGATACTGATCGTGCTTTCTGGACTCAACACCGTCATTGGTGAACAAAATCACTGGTACTTGAGGAATAAAACAACTGGCCAAAAACAGAAAATAGGAAACCTCTCTGGCATCATAGGCATCGATATCAATCAGGACTAAATCAGGAGTATTCTGAATTAGCGTACTGGTGAAAAACCCTGCTTTGCTAACAATCGAAATGGATTCGACGTTTAACTTCTCAGTAACGTGCAACCGGGTGAGATTATCACCGACAAGATGAACCTTACGATACGCCCTCTGCCTTGTGATATGCTCGCTCATATTCTTCTCCAATCCTAGTGTTATTCTAAGTCTACTATCTGATTTTTCATCAGATTCGAGACTGTTATCGTCGCTCGATTGAAGAGTTGAAGTTTTTTCGAATCACAGAAAAAGCTTTGCAAAAAGCATTCTGACGAGGCTTTTTTACCGCTCAATGTATATCCCTTGGTCAATTGGCAGAATAAACCACGAATTATTTTGTGCTTGATAAACCGAACTTTGGTTTGCTGAACACATAGCGGTGCTTATAAAAATAGTACAACAAGCCCTTTACGTGTTCTATAAACATTTTATTAAAGACAAACCCACGAGATAACTCCTGGGCGTAATGAGTAACCGTAGTAGCGGGTATATAGAGCACCTGTTGACCGGATTTCCATATTCTCAGACAAAAGTCCACATCTTCGGGGGCATAAAAAAACGACTCATCCAGGTAGCCGATTTTTTTCAGAAGGTTACTTCTAAAGAGCCAGAAAGCCGAAATTGCGTAATCAACTTCGATAGCAACCTGATATTCGCATGGTTGTTTTTCCCTGGCTTCTATTTGCTTTAGAAAAAAGTACCGATAGATTTTGTGCGTAATCGTGGGGAACTGATCGGTAGATTTTTGCAGATGCCCGTCACCATAGGTCAGTTTCGGTGCAACCAAACCCGCATCACCGTTATTTTCCATAGCGTTTATTAGAACCTTAAACGTCTCTGAGTTGATTTCCATATCACTATCCATGACCGCGATATAGTCTCCAGAGGCTCTTTTTAAGGCGATGTTCCTGGAATAGGTTGTACCCGTATTTTTTTCAAGCAGAATGCTCCTGATCAGGCCACTATAGTTTGCCTGATAACTTTCTAGCAACAATCTTGTGCGATCCGTCGAGCCATTGTCGACCACATAGATCTCGTAGTCGGTTGCTGCCAGATGAGTAGAGTTTATTATCGACTGCAGACAGGTACCAATGTACTTCTCTGAATTCCACGTTAATATAACAATAGAGAGTTGCATAATCAGGTTTAGGTATCCAGCGGATTCTAATTGGACCAATTAAGACAATTTTTGCTTAACGCTTCATCTGAACAACCTGCTGACACCAACAATTTGAAGGTATAAAGCCAGCCTCAAGAAATCGAAGCACAATGATCATTCATCAAAAAGCTGAACACGAAATTCGATGACATCTACTTCACTTACTCCCTGTGAAAAAAGACTCTCACGCAAATCTAACCGTCTCAACAACGAACACACAGGAAAGGCTATCAGCTACGATAATTCAATAATATCCCTCGCGGAGGGGATATTCGAAGGAGTGGATAAATTTGAATACTCAGCCAGGCCAACCAACCCCTGATGCAGCCAGAGCTCTGTCGAGCTCTACACACAATAGTGCGTCAAACTTTAACTCTGTTTTTTGTCGGTGCTAATTAGAATGACAATTCCGAACCACACACCGATTATGATGAGGCGACCAGAGGATGCGCTTGTTTTAATTATGGGGGGCGAAAAACACACAGGCCAGGAGAAACGCTGAACACGACCCTGTGTAGATGCAGTGGCTGTTACTTCTTTGTCAGCAGCACCAGAGATTCTGGTGCTGCTGCTTACTACTTTTACTACACGGTAAGCCCTGATTTTCAACGGCGTGGGTCCGTTTAAAATTCATGGCTTGATTCAACAGTCTAGAAGTTAGGGTATTCCGACCAGTAAACCCGCTTAGTCATATTGATAGACGGTACTTCTATGCTGTCCAGGCCGGTAACTGCATTGATGGAAACCGATCCGTCATCACTGATGATTACTGATGTGTCTCCGGCGATCCCCGGCTGCTGCAGGTCACTATATCTTTCGCTGGGGTCAGCATCGGTTTCGCTGTCCGAGATAGGCGAAGCATCGTACAGGCTAACAACATAACCGCGATTACCACCGGCAGCAGACTGGCAGGAGTCGCTTGACTGGCCACTGTTATCCGGCAAGTATGAAGCGAAAGCAATATTGTTGTTCACCGTGATTGATGTACCCAGTACTTTCTCACCAGAGGTGTCCATCGTAATCAGCCAGCCACTGGCTTCATCCAGTGCTTTTTTGGCTTCGACAGCAACATCGCCGGTAGAACTCTCGATATCATTGGCTGTGGCATTATACAAATCGGCCTCGGTAATAGCACGGTAGGGATACAAGGCGCTGACTGCGCTATCAAATACGCCATAACCTTCCGGTGCATTGTGAATATCGTCTTGTCGAATCATGTAAAAACGATTGCTTACTTTTCTGCCAAGCGGATGAGAACGGTTGCCTGATCCCAGCGCTACGGATAGAAATCGTTCACCGTTGTGTGCCACTATAGCGACATCCGGCGTATAGAAAAAACGGCGATTATTTACACCGTCGTTGGTTGCCAGATCTGCTATCAAACCACCGGTGATAAGATCAGCAGCGCTTGTAGCATTCGAGTTGATATCGAAACGCCATACCTGACCACCCATGTCTCCGACATACATCTGGTCTACGAATGAATCGCCGTCGATATCGACCAGTCTCGGATCAGACGGTATGCTATAAACCATTTTTGAATAGTCTGACTTATTGTCACTGACAGCTTTCCAGATTAGCGACCCGTCTACCGCATCAACGATAAACACAGTGTTGCCCATGCTGTCCGGGGTTCTAACCGTGGCGACGTCCTGTGCCGGATCATAACCACCACCGAACACCAATACATCCTTAACCACCCCGGCTATCCTCATTCGCGACTTCACAGGCTTTGACCAGGTTTGTCCTAGCTCAGCGAAATCTGAATTACCTGAGCCACCTTTTATCGTCCAAAGGTACTTGGGGTTGTGTTTCTCAGACACATCAAGCGCGTAATAGTTACGCCCTCCCCGACGCATACCTGCGTAGAGATAAGCATGCTCGGAAGATGGGTCGACTGATCCGTTGTTGTTTGCATCATCTACCCACAGGGTCAAACCGCCATCCAGTCCGTAGGGGCGAACAAGTCCGGTACCGTTTTCATAAAACGTATTCAGATTACCCAGTAGCTCAGGCGGTATAAACGAGAATATTTCATCACCATCTTTCGTATTGATTGCATGAAGGTACCCCTCGTTAGTGCCAACAAACACGACAGAATCAAAGTTAGAAGCTGTTCCGCCATAATTTACAATTACCGGCTTTGAATGTAGCGGATCACCCATGTGGTGCCGCGTATCGGTTTTTGATCCATCCCCGTCTTCATCGTCGACGTCGACCCCGCGGGTCCACGCAAGCAGGTTTTTCAGCTCATCGCCAGTTTGAGTGAACCATCCGGTCAACTTATCCGCGTTATCTTCGTGTACCAGATTCCGCTCTTCGATGAGGCTGCTGGTTCCATAACCAGTGAAGGTTGTCACCTTTCGGTCAGAAGCATCGAGCCTGCTCGCTGCTCCACCTTGGCTGGTGTAAGCACCGTCCGGGGAGGCACTCCAGAAGCTTTGAGCGTCGTCAACAAAAACACCGGTCGTGCTATCAAGCACCAACTCATCGTTCTGATCTCTGATTGCAGCCGGATTTCCGGAGAAGCTATATCGCTTAAGGTTACCAGGCCACCGCATGCTACTGTTGGGTTGAAACAATGCCAGATACGTATCTTCTCTGTGAGCCAGCCGACTGAACTGGTCTACCGTCACAGCGGGCGCTACAAAGGTAGTAGCGTGATCTATCGCCACATCCACAATCGATTGGAACGCAGTCAACAGCTGATCAGACGAGCTGGCCGTATAGTAGCCGCCACCACCAGCGGTGGCTATATCATCGAGCCACGGAATGTCCAGACTTAATCCTATTGTGTGGGTGGTTATGTTGTTAACCCCCCTGACACCCGGCAAATGATCATTGTCTTTCATATACTTCGCGACTTCGATACCACAGTTACCGCCGCGCATATTGGGACCACGGTTACGGGCGCAATCGCTGCCAATGTAACTGCCGATAGTGTTATATTCTGATTGGCGGCCATACGGGTAGCCGTCCGTCAGTAACACAATATGGTTGCTCTGGCATTGCACCGTCGGTGGTGAACCGGAACTTCTAATTCCTCCCATCGCTCTTGGGGCTTCCCCACGAAAATGCAGCATCCCCTCAAAAAGAGCGCTCGATGTGGGTGTGCCGCCAGAGGCGTACAATGCATTAATGTTGGTTAGCAGGGAATCTTTGGACTCGGTAACCGGTTTGATCTCATTTCTTAGACTGAACTGTCCGCGAGTATAGCTGGAGTAGCTTATTAATCCTGCATTGAAGCCATCGTTAGCGTTCAGCAGTGAATTCAGCGATATCTTCAACCTTTGAAGCCGGGTGCGCCATTTATTATCCAGATATTCTTCTATCTTCTTTATCTCTGTGTCACTTAGTTTTCGGTCATAGACCAGCATTTCACCGAGCTCGTGATCTGTGATACCTCTACCGAAATGCATACCGCCAGAGGTCGCCGCTGCTGTAGCCCCTTCACGCACAAAACTCTGAGCACCACTGTTCACTGAGATACCGTTTGCATTTCCGCTGACTGTTTTAAACGCGGTGACCTGCGTTATCTCACCAACGTCGGTCGGTCTTAGCAGGTAAGTTCGATTTCCACGGTAGCCACCTGAATCCCAGTACCAGTTTCGATTGCTGCGCCAGGGCGTATGCAAGCTCACTCTGCTAGTGCCAGTACTGTCACCATTAAAATTCATGAAGAAGTTCCAGCTGCTGGCGTTTTCTTTCTGAACAAAAAATATGGTGGCTTCATCCATAGTCCCACCGAAGAGGTCGGGGCCTGTCATGATATCGTTCGTAAAGCGAACAGTTTTTCGGTTGTTAATGCTCCCAACAGTTGCAGAGGAGCCTTTCAAGTGATTGCCTTTCCCTGATTTGTCCAGCCAGGTTGCTACAGTTCCAGAGAACCTTCGCCAGTCCCATGAACGGTCACCTTCCGCATCCAGCAGGGTGCCACTGTCAGATCCATCCAGCCACAAAACGTTTCCCGGAATATCGGGCAAAGAGCCCCAGTCAGTCCACCCCATCGACCCCGATACATCCACAATGAACATGACATTAGGTGGATTAGTCTCGCCGTTAAAAAATATTTCTGTATCGTCGCCCGAAGCGACACCCATCACCAGAAAACTGGTAAGAACGGTTATCAGCCCCGGATATTTTTTCCGACCATTATCGTAAAGCCGGCCGACAGGCAGGCTGCGGTTTTCTTTTTCGCCACAGAAATGACCGGCAAGCCGCTTTGTCAACGACCGGGCAGAAATACCGATTCTATTCAAATTATTCATCACTGATCCGTGCATCAGACACCTTCACTTGTAGGTCCGGTCACAGGTAGCGGCGGCTCACACTTTTTATTGAATCAGATCACATGTAGGACTTCTTCTGTGGAAACAAACAGTTTCCGATGAGATCTCATTCTCAAGTTAAAGATCGACCAGTGCAGGCCAATAAGGAGAAGTACATCACATGTACTCACATGTTTGCATTGTTGAGTGTCTGGATGGAAGTTGCACAAAATGAGCATTGAACACGCTTGAAAACAATGAAGATTTCCTATTGCGGTTTTAGCTTTGTACGACTGATTCATCAGCTATTCAGAACAGTAAAATCTGGAATAAACTACATTCAAATCATGCTCGTTTCACTATCATCTTGCGACGCATATCACACACATGCAGCAACAGTGGATGCGTGTTCCCTTGCTGATGTCTGCATTTACCGGGCTGGTCAAGACCATTGATGCAATAGAAACGATTGAGTTTCGATCAGCCTCAATCTGACCACGGACTAGCCTCAGGTGGATCTGAGCGGATCAGCGACAAGAACAACATCAACGGGATCAGTGATTACGTTGAAGATCTGGTCGATAGCGTGAAAAGCACCATTGGCAAGAGCATGTTTCCGGCGGCAACACAGCTTGATTTGACAAGCTGGAACGTCTCTATGGGTGCGATAAGCGCTCTATTTTAATCACAGCCCGCTTTGTAATAGCCAAATAGCGGTCTGCTTACCGGTTCTCATTGACTGTTGGGGACTGTTATTTCTATTACCTTTTTTGAAGATACAAACGCATGACAAGTAGCCGTACCAATTCACCATCAAGACGCTCCATCATACCGCCTGCATTGGACACAAGCCTGCTGAGCGGGGGTATTGGTGGAACCGGACTGGCTGTAGCGGCTGACCGTCAGGTCGAGCGCCGCCACGGACTGGTATCCCTATACCCTTTCGGTGCAATCACGTTACACAGCTACATGGCTCCGGGAACCCATGCTAATGGTGCGTTTGACTTATAAATTGTCCTGCATTGCTACCGGAATATTTGCTCACCAGCAGTATCTGTGTACACACCGACAGACGAAAGAACCTCGGACATTCGCTTGATACCAGCTTCTCTTGAAAACAACGTACGGGCGGTTTCAATTGATCTGCTTGAAAGCGTGTTCCATAGGTCATCATCACTATTAAGCTCACTGATGCCATCTACCCAGTCTTGCACAGACTCCGCAACAATAGCGCTTTGCCGGTGAATAAGGCCGGTTCCATCCGCCGTTAACGGACTGATGACGGATGGGAGGCCATGCGCCATGCAATCAATCATTTTGCCATTTAACCCGGCCCCGGTCAGTAACGGGCAGATAAAGACTCGCGCCGTAGAAAACACCTCGTTCAGATCTTCAACGAAACCCACCAGATTGACGTTCTCGCAAGCAAGCTGGCGCAATTCATCAGTCATCCCGCTACCGTACACGTTAAGCACTATTTCGGGGTCTGCCTCTGCTAACAGCGGCATCACTTCTGAACAAAAATACTTAACCGCCTCTACATTAGGTTTATGGTTAAACCCGCCCAGAAACGCAAGACCTCTGCGTGTCTCTACCGGCGGAACAGAGGAAATCGGATTAACCACCCATGGGCAACGTTTTATTTTATCTTCGGTGAACAAGTGTGATGCGACGATCGCACGTTCTGTTTCGGTGTAGCAAAGCGTGACATCAACTGCATTTATAGCCTCGAGCTCTTTCTCTCTGGTCGCAAACGGTCCGGACAATTCACATTCTTTTGACTGCAGGCTTTCTCTGAGCTCTCGCATAAAATGTAGATCAGCGTTGTTAAATATAATGCGAGCAGTTGAGTGGTTCCTGACCGGATCCATCACTGCATGCACGGTTTCATACCGTGTAATGTATACCACATCGAACTCTGAACCACGAAGTGCCATCAGTTGCTCTACTGAGGTATAGAACGGATAGTGCAGACATTCGACACCCAGTGACTGCAGTCTTTCGGTGTGCTTTCCCATGTGCGCGAAGTTAAGCGGCAGAAACACAAGCTTTGCACCGAGTTCGATTAAAAGCTTCATTTCCTGAATGGCAGCGTAACTACCGGCATCATGGTTTAGCTTTGGTGTATTCGCATCGACGACCAAAACCCGAAATGTGCTTTCGCGATCTGCATCGATTCTGGCGTTAGTACCTTCGATTGAATTGTTCTTAAACTCTTTATGCCATTTTTCCCGAAACACCTGACCTTCAATATCGGTGTTAGCGATTGGATTTTCCGTCGGTTCAGAATCACTGGCAAATCCTTCAATCTGAACCACAGACGATGCCGGACAATAGATCGTTTTATATCCTGCCGCCCCTATTCTGTAACACAAATCAGCGTCATCAAAACAAGCCCCCTGCGTCGTGACGCCGAATCCACCGACTTTCCCCCACAGATCTTTTGCAACAAACAAAGCTGATGAAGATAAAAAGTCAGCCTGGCGCGTGTAGTTGTAATCCGGGTGACTGGCATTGGCATTGTTGCCGTACTGCGTCGCTGCCCCTTCCTTCCAGACAATGCCGCCGGCTTCTTTAAGTTTGCCATTCGCATAGGTTTGCTTTGATCCAACACAGCCAACATGCTTGTATTGATCAAAACACTGTATCGCCTTATCGATCCACCCTGGAGTTACCTCGGTGTCATGGTCAAGCAAGCAAATATACTGGCCACAAGCTGATTCTGCCGCAGCGTTTTTATTCAGCAGCGGCCCCTGACGTTCGGTGTTTCTGATCACCCTGATATTCTGAATAATCTCTTCGATGTGCGTGGTTTGATCAACCGAACCGTCATCAACCAGTATGACTTCATAACTGGCTTCATTGTTTGAAAGAATGAGTGACGCAATGCAATGATAGGTCAGTGCAAAATCATCTGTTGCAGAGATTAAAATCGACACAAGCGGATCTGTAACGTAAGGAAGACTGAGTACCGGATAAGCCTGTTGCTTTTGCGGGCCTGACTCCAACTGCCTGTGCGCCACTAACAGATTCGCAATCGAATCTGTGCCTGCGTCCATTTGCTGTTCCATCCTCCTTGCAAGAGACTGATAACGTTGCAAGGCAATCTTCGATGCAAACGGATAGCCCGCAGCGCCAAGACTATCTTTTATAATACTCTCTGGTGTCACCACCGGGTTCAGAACCTCTACGTGTATTGACCCCATGCAATTGGCATTATTGACCATCACTTCATAGGTGTGTGGTGTACCATCAAATACAGATTCACCCAGCACCGCTTCTACAATTGCCTTATTGCCACACACATTGGAAATAGTACATGGCAGGTGATGCTGTTCATCCGTGAGAATTTCTATCCCGGGCGCTCCGAACTCTTCACTCCTAGAAGTGATTTCAGCGCTGATTCGCCTGTCGGTAACGCCTACAAATTCTGCCGTGTAGTCAGCGGTAGCGCTTGTTTTAAACGGATTGCTGGTCACACGTAATCCACTATTGGAATCACGGATGGTGAGCACTTTTTCCTGGTTAGTGAAACACCGACGATCAAGTTGTATTTTAAACCCGTGGCGGCCATCCCCATAGCCGGCGTTCTTTAGATCCTCCCGATAGATATCAGCACATCCATACCCGACCAATTGATCACCGGCAAATATACTTATCTCCAGCGCCTGATTTGTCTCGTCAGTATTGACTACCCAGCCATGTACATGATGATTAGCGATCGCCCCGATATTGCCGATCAGGTGTGCACTAGCCTCAATCGGCTTTCGTTTATCGGTTAACAGAGAATCAATGAACTCTCGCGCTTTGCGATCCATTCGAAAGTTATTTTTAGTAATCATAGAAAATCTTCCATCTCAGTTAGCTGATTGTTTCTGTTACTAAAAAACGAGCTTGCTGTCAGCAGAAAAAACACCCGGCGTGCTGAACATGCTGGAAATTTGAGCGATGGTGGAGGAGCAAATTCCATTCCAGTGATATCAGGCAGCGCCGGTTTCAGCAAATCCTCTCGCCCACTTTTGACCTGAAGATAGATCGACAATCCCGACCGCACTGATAAGAACACAAAAGACGTGATGAATTAGTGATAAATTCTTTATTGAATGTTCATTGCCTGCTGATGTAAAGGCAGAACTCCATCGCCATACTCTTGCCTAACACGACGAAGCAGAAGCCGCCAGTAGCGGTTTTTGAACCAACGTTAAATGCCTGTGGAGACGCGCAAAATGAACAAAAGAACATTTCTGAAAGTATTAGCAGGTGCGGTGACTCTGCCGACAGCAACACTGGGTTATCGTACACTCCTTGCGAGCAATGAGACCCCGCTGCCGGATTCAATAGAGGTAACTCTGTCGGCTGATCAAAAGGTGGTTAAAATCGAATTATCAGAGGCTCAATGGAAAAAGAAACTGTCCCCCATACAGTACAAGGTACTCAGAAAGGAAGGTACTGAACGACCCTTTACCAGTGAATTGAATGACGAAAAACGTCAGGGTGTGTTCGCCTGTGCGGGCTGTGACCTCCCGCTGTTCAATTCGGACGCTAAGTACGACAGCGGGACAGGCTGGCCCAGCTTTTTTGACGCAATACCCAATCATGTGGCCACCAGTACCGACTACAAACTGATCTTTCCTCGTACTGAGTACCACTGTGCGCGTTGTGGCGGACACCAGGGCCACATTTTCAAAGATGGCCCTGCCCCCACAGGACTTCGTTATTGCAATAACGGGGTAGCGTTGAAATTTACAACTGCCTGATCAAAATGAGTGCAAATGTACCCGACAAGCAATGTGCCGGGTACAAAAATGTGGGCCTGTCCAGACTTTTCCCACCTTGAGCAGGCACACATAAAGCGCTTTTCCCCGGGGTCAGTGCGTGCCCGGGGGCTTTCTAATCAGCTTTTCTGATCCCCGTTTTCGTCGTTCGTTATTGAGCGAAGATACTCAGCAGTAAACTCTCAGTATTTCAACTTGCACGGCCAGGCATTATTGTTCATTCTCAACGACCGACCAAGATCGATCAATGTGTTCGCCCGGCGATGACTTATGACTACTTTTAACGTAGATGCGCACCACCACTTCTGGCACCCGGCACGTGGTGACTATGGCTGGATGCCTGAAGATGACCCGGTACTATCGAGGCCCTATTACCCTGCTGACCTGGCCGATGCATTGACAGCCGCCAATGTACAGAAAACCGTGTTGGTTCAAGCAGCACCCACCGTAGAAGAAACAGAATACTTACTGGGTGTAGCTGACTCAACACCACATGTAGGCAAAGTGGTTGGGTGGATTAATTTTGAAGATAAATCGCAACTACAGGTGCTAAGCCGATTAGCCCAACACCCGAAGTTCGCGGGCGTTCGACCAATGATTCAGGATATTGCAGATAATAACTGGATGCTACGAAAAGACATTCAGTGGGCCTATCAGGCTTTAGAGCAGTTAGACTTAACATTTGATTGTCTCGGCTTTCCCGCCCATTTAGACAATTTTCATCAACTACTGACTCAGCACCCGAACATGCGGACGGTGATAGACCATTGCATGAAACCTGTGTTGCGCGAACACAGCGAAGAGAATTTTACGCATTGGGCCCGGGGCATGACTTGCCTGGCAAACGATACGAATGCCTATTGCAAGTTGTCTGGATTGGTCACCGAAGCAGACAATGACTGGTCAATTGAACTGATCAAGCCCTACACGGATCATCTAATAGAGGTTTTTGGAAGCGACAGAATCATGTGGGGATCAGACTGGCCAGTAGTCCGTTTAAAATGCGAATACGGTGACTGGCTCGCACTGTCGCAACAACTAACAGCGCACTTGACCTCAGAAGAACGACAACAAATATTTGCTACAACGGCTACCGGGTTTTATCGCCTTTAACCGGCCCCTTCAACACCTGTTCCTGTTAACAGTTAGAGCGCATGGGTTGCAGCATAGTCTGCCAGCGATTCCCAGTGTCGAACGCTAGTGAGACTCTCTTTGTGGTGCTCGATGATTCAATGGTACCCGCTTGCTTCGATCAAGTGAGTATTCAGCGACCTCATTCTGGCCCACCGGCACAAAAAACAGCTTATCGAAATTAGCGGTAGCCAGGATCCGGGAAACACGCGGGTTGGCATTTGCCAGTGATATTTCGGCAGTAGAATCAAAGTGCTCGCGCAACATCAATAGCATCCCCAACGCACAGCTATCCAGATAATCTGTCAAGCGCAGATCGACGGTGACTTTCGTACCATCGTGCGGCAACTGGCTGTAGGCTAGCTGAAATTTGTCGTACAACAGAATATCAAACCGACCTTCAATCCGTAATGTGAAACCATTGTCTGCTACTTCTATACTAACTCCCAAAATACACTCCCTAATAGTGAACGGGTTAACACTAATAACAGGTAAGAGTGCTATCGACTTCGGTAGTTATAGCTTTAGTAATGTTGAGTCGTAGTATTCTATACGTTACAAAATATCGGACTAACGACTCTGACTGTCCTCAAATAATTCTTCTACATCATTGCCACTTTCCAACTCTTCTTCACGACGCTTTTTACCAGCAATGGGAACAAGCGACCTGTTTATATCAAAACTCAACCAAAGCGGGGCCGCGCTCAGCAAACTGCCTAACAAAGCCCCACCGCGCAATGCCCATGAAAGGACACCGATTGACGCTGACAGAGATACGCTTATCACGACCTCGTCAGTGAGTTGTAACCGCGACCTCGTTTCAGCTTCGTTTGCAGCAAAGTCTTCATCCAGCTTATTCAGGCCCTCCAGGAAGTAGGAACGTTCGACAGAGTCCCGAAAAGATGGCACTTTCACTTCAAGCAATATATCGAGCGTTGCTGAGCTTATCGGGGTCACGCCATCAGAATTCAATATAAGCGACTCAATTTTATTATTTTGAATTACCCCCATCGTATCTATTTCTGAAGCAAACACCCTGGTTTGACTTCCAACGACTGACGAGTCACTGCTCTCAACCACCACCAGGGACTCATTACCCGGGCCTTCCTCAGAACTAACAAAACTCGCCGCCGATTCAGCGCTATCCGTTTGCTCCTGTTCACGCTGAGTGGGTTCTTCCTCACTTTCGCTTGTCTCTTCAGGCCCCTCCTCTTCTTCTACTTCGATCTCAGGCTTAGGTTCCGGGGGAAGATTGCTTACCACCGCACTTGTACTGGCCCCCGTATTGGTATTGATACCTGTGTCAAATGCACCGGCAATAGGCGGTTCAATAGCAATAGACACGGTCGCAATAGTAAAAACACCGTCCTCATTAGTGACGCGATAACTGAATTCGTCAAGATAAACCACTGATCCGTCGTGCACATACGAAAAGGTTCCATCCGCATTCAGTTCAACCGTACCATGGGAAGGTGGCGTTTCCATCGATACAACGAGTTGCTGTTGATTAATGAATTGATTGTTGCTTAGCCCGACAAACCCGGATGCCAGTATATCTCCATCACCAGAGTCAAAGACCTGCCCATAGGCGATTTCAAGTTCATCGCCTTCAACCTCAGGTGCTGCATCAATCACTTCAGTGATATCAAATACAAAATCACCAACAGCCGGCTGAGAGTTATCTTCACCACCATCGATCAGAGAAACACCGAATCGATCAACCGAAGTTTCTGATTCATCGTGCTGATACTTCAACGCTTCATCCAGAATGAATTGAAGGCTTAACTGATCCCCTATATTTATAGAGTTTCCGTTTAACGAAAGTACACCGTGGTCCGGCAAGCTGGTAATAGTAAGCAGTAGATCTTCGGGATTCGGATCATCAGGATCAGTACCGAACAACATCGTATTATTAATCACAATACTACTGCCTTCCGCTACTGTCGCCCCGTTACTCAGCAACAACGGCGAGTCATTAACACCCGGCAGATCAAAACTTATCTGATTGGCAGATTGATCGATGTTAACACCGTTGTTGTCCGTGCCTCCGGAGTCATGCACAGCGAACCCGAACCCGCGATAATCATTTCCGGTCTCGTCTCTGGGGGGTTGGTACTTCAATAAACCTGAATCAATTTCAGCAACCGACACCACTTGCGACACCGCTACAGGAATCCCTGCGACAGACAGTGACCCGATCTCTGGCAGAGACGTAATGGTAACCGCTGTAAATTGATGATCGTCGTTGTTATCTGCACTATCAGTAAACCCGAAGTCACCACGAACAAAAGTGTGTACGGAATCCTCGTTGGTGCTGATCGTATTATCAGTGCCTGACGGGGCATCGTTAACGGCGATGATGTCGAATGTCAGCGTGTTTTGCTGGCTGGTGTTTTCAGTGACTCCGGATTGTGGTAACTGCCCGTCATCCTGCAAGCGAAACTGCAGTGAATCAGTACCATGGTAATTTTCCGCAGCTCGATAGACAAGCAAACCGGATTCAATTTGTGCCAACGGGATAATTACCCCCGCATTTTGTTCGATACCATCCAGCAGCAATTTTCCGGACAGTGGCAACTGATCAATAATCACAGCGATAAACGCATCGTCATCGCGGTTGTCACTAAACCCGAAATCTGCCGCTTGAATAATCGCGTCAGTATCTTCCAGATGCGACACAGCCTGACTTTGGCCGCTCGGGGCATCACTAATCGGAAGCACATCAATGGTTAATTCCCGTGCTATTGCATCCGTATTATTACCCGGCTGGGTATTGTCATCCTGCACCCGGAATGTAAAGCTGCTGAACGCCACGCCACTTTCATTGGCGTCGGCCAGATAGCTCAGGTTACCCGCCACCAGGTCTGCGAGCAGAATCAAGTCTGCTGCAAAAACAGGCTGTCCATTCAGGGTTAAGGCTCCCTTATCCGGCAACGTGTCTATTTGAACCGCCGCCAGACTGTCCAACGGGTCCCTGGCATCTGAGAAACCAAAATCTGTTGGCGCGAAAACGTAGGCGATGTCTTCATCTGTGCTGACGACATTATCGCTTCCTGTGGGCGCATCGTTGAACCCATCAACATCAACACTCAATTCATAGCTGGCAAGCGATGTGTTTACACCCGGCAGCCCCCCGTCATCAACTACCCTGAATGCAAAACGGTCAACTCCGTTGGTGTCTGTATTCGGGCGGTAAATCAGTTCGCCTGCATTGATATCAGCAACAGCGATTTGTTGCCCCGGCAAAACCTGCACGCCACTCAGTACTAAATTTCCAGCCGTCGGGGTTTGATCGATGATGACAAACTCCAGCATATCGTTATCTGCAGGATCGCTAAACCCGAAATCAGCGGCACTAATAATTACATCAGTGTCTTCAATCGTGCCAGTGGTCAGGCTTTGGCCAAATGGTGCATCATTAATACTGAGAACTGAAAGCGTCATGGTATTGGGGGTACTATCCTGATCAACACCACCATTGGATATTCCGCCGTCATCTTTTACCCTGACAATAAGGGCATCCCAGGCCGCTCCATGACCATGTGCATCAGGTGTATACGTAAGCGCCCCTGCGTTGATATCGGCACTGCTTACCACCGCCCCTGCAGCAACCGGAATCCCCCAGACACGCAACTCGCCATTGGCAGGCGCCTGAATGACATCCAGACTGAGAAAGATATTGTTGTCCTGCGTATCTTCAAAGCCAATGTCACTGATAGAAAACTGATAGGTCTCGTCTTCGTTCAGGGTCAGTATTGAATCTGTGCCCGTCGGTTCATCGTTGATGCTGGTGATATCAAGTCGTATAGCGCCAACAGGCAGATCAACACCGCCACCAAGTCCGTTGTTGCCATTATCATTAATGCTGATATCCAGCTGATCCGCCGCAATACCATTGGC
>JAVCKV010390023.1:0-12937 GCA_032274145.1 Herpochondria borealis | reverse complement strand
CAGAGATTGACTGGATGATAGTGAGGCATCAATAAGAGGTCTCTATTAAAAGTCTGGAGGAAGGCCGCGCGAGAATATAGTAAGGTACGTACGCATGTATGCAGCGTTTAGTTGCGGGTCGATACCTGCAAACCCCGCACTATAGTCATGAGTTGGATTATTATTGGAGCTAAACAATCTATAATAACGATACCTCAGTCTCACCTTCAGTTCATTGACGTCTACACGGCAGTCGCAGCAGTCATGACACGTAAACTCTCTCTCTCTCTCTCTTGCTATATATTATATAGTCGTTCTATAACTTCCTCCTCGTTATTATTCCTCGTCTCGGAATTCTTCGAAAAAGTCCGCCTCTTGCAATTCATATCCAAAGTATTCAAACAATTGTTGCAAGGCTTGTTTGGACAGTTTCGGATTCTCCTTTAATTCTCGCAACTGCGACTTGGTATAGTCGGACGTGTACGCAGTCGCATCGGCACGCCAGCATTGTTGCAAAAAGTAGACATGTCGTTTGGCTTCGTAGGGCAAGTCCGACGCGAGCGCCAATTCCAGGACCTTCACGTGCGTCGTGTACGGTGGCAGGACGGAATATTGATTGGAAATGTTTTGAAGAAATGAAATGGCACCGGCAATGTTACTGGCATTCACCATGCCATCCACCATGGCTTGGAGCAAGAGTGGACCCAGAACAGGTTCGGCCTGGAGTGAAACGTGCTTCTTGACAAACATCATTTCATCCCACAAGGTCGACATGGTGCTCGTGTCACCGACGCGGGCCAGAGCTTGGAGTAATTTGAGATACGAATTGGCATTGGGCACAATGCCTTGTTGCGGCATGGTATCGTGCAGCAATTCCAGAGCGCGCCAAATGGCACCACGATAACAACACACCTTGAGCATGGCATTGTAGGCCTCCACGTCCAGCTCGATGGGATCATGACCACACGCACCATGCGTCAGTGAGTCCATGAATGAAAAGGCAGCCGTAAGGGGCAAGGACCATGTCTTTTCCGTCTCATGAAGTCGCTTCGCTTTGCGATCCTTGTTTCCAGGAACGGCCACGAGCTGATGCTCGGAAATTTCCGATGGAATCTTGTAGTACGGAGCTGGTCGATTCCATTGAATCCGTACCAATCGTTTGCGCTCTTCCAACGAGTCATTATTATCGTCCTCTGCATCCGTCGCCGCCTTGCTCACGACACGATAATGAAAGTGCGTCGCCTTGCCAGTACGCCCTGTACCTGCATAGCAGAGAATCATTTTGGTGGCAATTTCCGTCGTGAGTGGGACTCCTCCTCGATGATGCATATTGAGCAATATCGCATCCAGAAATCTCGTGGGATTGTCCAAGGCTGGTTGCAAGTCATCGCCCTTGTAAATATTCCGATGTTGTCGCAATTCCAATCCCGCACTGGCGAGACTCTGAATGGCCCACTCAAATTCTTGCGCCTCTGGGGAACATCCCCGTGATTTGCGCAACCCGAGCAAGGAAATGGTACGACCCACGTTTCCGGCCAAGATGGAGCGACAAGTTGGGTGTCAGGGGTGTCTGACCAATGCGACCAATGACTTGTTCGAGTTCGCGCACATGTTGCGCCAGAATGGGAGTGTAATAGTTGCATCGTAGGAGAGCACGAATGGCGAGGCAAGTCATTTCGGGAGATACTACAAGTTGTGTATCATCGTCTTGATGATGTTGCAACATGTACTGCAAGTGCTCTTGGTACTGTTTCGAGGCTTGTCGTGCAAACTGAAAATCCCACTTCTCGGAGCCTTGATTAAATCGTGACGCTTTGGTAATGTCTCGAATGGTTTGCGCTGCATCAAAGGATACCGCTGCATCATTCAAGTGTGATTCTTCTTCAACCCCCGTATCAACCGCAGCCCCTCCTGTCGAAGCAGCAGCAAAGCATCGGTGCTGCATTGGTCTTGTGGATGGGGCTGTTTCCATCAGCCTCGTTGTTGTTGCTGTCGCTGCTCCTCCTCTTGTGAAACTTTCAACCCCTCTCAGTGTCAGTGATGGTGATGATGGGGGTCTCATGGAAGACGCCAATCGTCTCGAAGAGACGCCAAGCAGCCTGCATGGTGTCGCCATGGTGAGACAGATGATGTTTGAACTCGCCCTTTCTTGGCGAAGAAAGAGACACCTGGCCTTTTTGGCGTGCTGGAGCACCTCTCTCTCTATATGATACTATTACTCACTTTTTGAATTCTAGATTCCTAATGAAGTCGCGAGTTGGACCCATCTTTTTTGCGCCACCTTCTAAAAATGTTAAATGGCATTCACACAAGACCGTCGATGAGAATCTTGTGTTAACCGATTCATCATCCTTGCTGCTGTTGTTTCAACGACACGGCATTGCTATTCCCGCTAACAAACGCCGCATTCCTATTCTGGGTAACCCTTTTTTAAAAGTAGGTTTGTCTCAGATCTAATATAAACTGGAAGTTATACTACAACTGACTTCTCTGCAGGTTCAGCCGTTCACAACGTTGGTCACAACATCGAAAATCACTTGGCACATACTTTCTACTCTTTCTGTGGCATCTTCGTTCATGAGCAATGCGTTGCCAACCATTCTCTTATCAAACTTCTTTCGTTGCTTTCCATCTCTTGTCTTAGGGATCCAGCTGCTCAAATTGTGCCGGTCTACCACAGTTTTCCAGTTGGGATTGGGAATATTATAGTCGCTGGGCCAGTCAAAATCCAGGAGACCTGCCACAGCATCAAGCTCCTTTAGCTCGCATGTGGCCGTCGCAGTTTTGAATGAGAAATCGCGTGTTTCATGATGTGGAACAACAGGGATGTACTTGCAGCGCTTCAGGAGATCGCTGGTGCTCTCTGCTGACAACTCGAACTTCTCCTCCTTGAGCACAGCACAAAAGACAGAGCAGTACCACAAAACTTTTAACGGGTGGAAACTGCGTGTCTGCGAGATTGTGTCCTGAAGCATGTGCAGACACCAGTCATCTAGGGTTCCATTTATTCCTTGTCTTTCCACAACAAACATATCCACAGCATCGAAGGAGGAGGTATCCTTTGGTTCGCATGCAATGGAACCAATTTTGTCGTCAAGTTTTCCCAGCGCTTTCTTCAGAGTAGCTTTAAGTTGATCCTCACCTTCAAAACTCATCTCCTCGACACAACGCTGGAACTGCATAGACACCTCATGACTCTTTGCATTGTAGTGGTAACACCTGAAATCCTGAACGACGCCATTGGTGACCAGATGGTGAGCGACCTTTTCAAACAAGACGCCCTTGGGGGAAGGCACCTTAAACACGCTGACCAGCAAGTCCTTCAGCGTATCACGGTCGTGCTCCTTCAGATGTCTGAAGAACTTCTTTTCTGCCAAAGGGGAACAGAAGTGCCAACTAAACCGCTCAAAACAATCAGCTGCTGCCGTATCAGTTTGTGTGGGCTCTGGTACAAGGATGTGACCAGGGCTGTCTTGAACACCCTCACCAGCGAACTGCTTCTGCACATCTTGCTTTTCCAGATTATTTGTTACCATCTTTTTGGCAAACTCCTTGTCGATCTTCCTGATGTGGGCGTCGAGTTCCTCTTCTGCTCGCTTTTTTATTCCGGCGACATCACCTTTTTGGTAGATGAACCTATTCAAAGCTCGCATGTTTCCGCCCCATATGTCGTAGCACGCGTTGATGGCATTTGTATGTTTTCCCGAATCTTCCTGCTGATCGACATCCAACATCTCTTTTTTTGTCCAGGTTGGGAGATTAAAGATCGTAGAGGGACCATCGCTCTTCTTAATCGCATGCTCGTAGTTGCCTCGCTTGGGGGATGAAAATATAAAGGACACCTTCCCAAGGCCCGTCCTAGGCACGGCCGCGTGATTCGCCCCTTTCAGATTCGTCGATCCAGGTGAATCATAAACATAGATCCAATCTGTACCCAACGCATCTATGTTTGCAGGGTCAACGCGCTTCACAGTGCCAGTTCCGGCTTCGATCTTCCACGCACGGCCGTACTGCCCGGAGTGGAAGAAGACATTGATTCCTTCTTTAAGTAGCATTGCCATGTATGCATTGATGGACCAGCTCTTTCCAATGCCAGCTGCGCCGCTTATGACAAACGTTGTTGCTGCACTAAGATTTTTCCGCACCGCTGCTGCTCGTTCCAAGATGAGATGTCCCAAATCGCTAACAGAAGGCCTGAGATAGAACTTATGGCCCTTGTCACCCCGGTACCATCTGTGATCTGGGATTGGAGGGTAAAGTTCCACCTCCATTTCGCCTGCTGGTGCCTGCTTGGCATCGTCAGCGGCCTCGACCACTGCCTTCTCGCTTGATTCGTCTGTTGCTTCCTTTTCAACGTCGTTATCGTTTGGACGAGCCTCGTCAACCTCCGCCTGCCCGACTGCAGGCTTTTTGGGACATGGGAGCGAAGCATCGGTTTGTCGCTTTCGCTTTCCAAGACTGACTTCCGACGCTACCCACTGCGACACCCACTCTCTAATGAGTAAGTCGATGTCATCAATGTCGTCTGTTGATAAATGTGTATTTTGCCTCCCGGAAGTTTGTTGGTTAATTTGAAGCTTGTTGAACAATATGTTCCGATTCGGTGGGCTCATATTCAACAAGGCAAGATCCGCCCGTGGGATATTGAGCAACGAGGACTGAAAGAAATACTTGCCATCAAGCAGGGTAGTAGCCACCGCGACAGCGACGGATGCCGGTACATTCCGGTCCTCGACTAGCCATTTCTGCACCGAGTCCGCTGTCTCGAACGGTTCCTCCATTTGCATATCAATTTTAGGGTAAACGATTCCGTCCAATTCGATATCGCCTCTGTGCAGGGAGAGGGGCTTGTTGCTGTTCTGTCTGCGCGTCGTGTTGCTCCTTGTGCGATGAATCGGTTTAAGGACAGGCGACGTTGAAACGTTCGTTGCTCATACTAGTACAGTAGCTGTCGAAGGACTGACGAGAGGCGAAAAAAGCTGAAGTCACTTATTTCTATTGGTGACGTGGCTTGCTTGCGAAGATCATTCTCAACGAAGGGCAGGTACTCACTTTTTGAATTCTAGATTCCTAATGAACCACCCAGACAAGATCTGTCCGTATGCCCGCCACAACAACAGGGCACTGTGTACGACTCCATAGATCTAGAAGAAGTTTAGTACTACCTAGTTTGCCTGACCACCGATGCCAGTTTAGCTAGTGTAGTATCATTGCTAAAACCAATTCTCCCTGTCCTCACCTCCTCTGGCGCCTTTGGAGTTATCAAATCTGGTGACCATACCTCCGCAACAAACCTATTTAAGCAACAGTCAGCCTACTCTGTCAATAGTACGGATGATCCTTGAAAGATATGACGTTCCAACAATAGCAAGTCGGCTTTTCTTGCGAAAGCTCGTACAGTACTCTACACATGCACATGACGTTCGTTCCCGCCGTTGTTCTATTGTTGAGGTCCTTCTTGTGCTCTCTCTTGTATTCACACCATGGCGGCTCGAAATTCGTGCACCCAGCACATGACTTGGGCGGCGGAAGCCAAGTGACACTTCCTTCATTGGTTGCTCTAAACAATGGTGTTCCTCTCCATTGAACGAATCAACGATACATGATTTGCTTTTCTGCAAGTGTCTCCAAGATAAACTCACTCAGTAGCAGATCCAGCGACTGAGATGGGGTTTGCTGGTCAACAAAGCGCCTTGTCATCGTAGCGGGATGAATGAATCAACTGAATCTTGGCTGATGATGATGGTTGCGCCACCGGAAATATGCATTCTGACGAGATAGCCCTCCACTACCTTGTAGGATGGTATAGCCTCATCTCACGCCACCCAGTGTACAACTATTATACTCTCTACTGCCACAAAACTATCGATTGAGTGACATATCATAGGTGAAATGTTATTGGCGCAGTGTGGCTGGGCATTGAGGAACATTGGTGGTTGTGTTGGCGAGGAATGAGGATATCCATGGTGGGTTACACCATATTCTGGTGCTTTTTGTGGATTCTGCCACACACCATCTTCCAGAATTTGGGTTAGTACAGAAAAAGGATGTTTTAGTTGAGAAGCAAGGATACTCTCTGGCTATCGCAATGCCTTTCTTCGGGGGTAGGTGGCGCCACCAGGAAGAGACACGAACACGTCCCCAAGGATCAAGAATGGTGACTCCAATATGTACCTAGTGCCTGTAACATGGGCGGCTGCTCAAGCGGCTGGCTCACCAAAGAAGCCCCGGTTTGGGGTTGCGGAGAGTGTCCTCGAAACTACAACCATGTTCCAGTCTTCCTCAGGAGGGTCACTTCTGGTATGCTGTGGTGTGTACTTGTACTTTGGACCTCCCGAAAGGAAAGAGCACGCATATCAGGTCACATCCTTGCCTATACCATAGACATGACATTCCATGACTGGTGTTTTGGATTGCGGAGAGTGTCCTCGAAACTTCCAGTCTTCAGAGTAACTTCTGGTAAGCTGTGCGACGACAGCCAAAATGAATTGAGAAGCACCAACAGCTCAGAAAGTCCCCCACCCCTAGCCACGTAAGGCCAAATGAAATTAAACAGGAAGCAGCAACGACTATTCTCCCACAATTTTGAAACGACGCACAAACATCAATACGAGTACATCACATACCAACTTGCCTATCTACTATCTCCAGAATGAAGCATCCTTTCAATTTCAGTCGCCTACTACCTACGCGTAAGCCTCTCGAAATTCACACCGACTATAAGCCAACGCGACGGGCTTCCGAAAGCAGTCTGGTTACTCTGGCTCTCGAAGAGGAGGTAGAAGACACATTTGGTTGCCTCGTTGACAGTCTCGAGATCTATGTTGCCAAACGGGAGGCGAAACTCATGGTTTTCGATGGCGACTGTTGTTGCATGATTACCTTCTTCGATGGAATGAATCTCAGCATAACTGTTGAAGACCTTTTCATTGGCATTCATACCAACGTCTCGCTGTCGCAACCTCTTTCGAACTTCCGTGTTGAACAATTGGAAGAGAAAGAAATGGTGCACGTTGACTACACACGTGGCAGCAAGAAAGCGTCGTTGGCGCAATACTTGATGGCTGATGACTTTCTGGTTGACGACGAAGAAGTTCTTCACAACAGCTTGGACAACTTCGTACTCGTGGCAAGCGGAGTCTCGAAGAATCACCAAGCAGTTGCCAGCCAAGGAAGAACACTCCGCTCAGGAAAGAGCACAGAGAAGAACAAGAACAACAGGAGGCAACAAAGAAGACGCTCGATTTAGATAGTACTAGAAGGTGATCCGATAATGTAAAACAATTTTTGACTGTAAATCTGCAATATTGTTCTTACACACACGGAACCCCCTGTAAGTATGGCGAAGAAGGGGTGGCATTCTTGGTAACTAGCCTATTCAGCCCTCTACGTTACATTTGCTAGCTGAACCGACCCCATCGCCATTCAGTGTGGCTGCTTTATGCTGTATCTTCCAGCAAGTTATACTGTCGTATCGTCCTCCCACGGTCTTCTAGAACTCCAATTTTTGGCATCTCCAGCGCTCCGCGAAGGCACTTTGTGAAGGGGGGGGGTCATTTTACTCATATCTGGCACCCGCGCGTCACGCCTTCTCCACGGTACGGCGGCCTCCCGATACACAGGAGTTTCCATCGAGAGCGGCACAATCATCGTGCAAGCACTACATGTCATAGAAGAGCACCACGAGTATGTACAATACAGTGTCCCTCGTCTAATCTTGGTTCTTGCTGGTTCATCATTCTTCACCTTGGGTAAATTAACCAATCCCGCGTTAAACCTGCATGTATGCCCAACACATACAGTACTGGCGAAGACCGGCGTGTGTCCCCTCCCTCGCGGGACAGGCATTGACATCAATTCTCAGACATCTTCAGAGTCCACAGAGTGCCTCAGAGAATCCTGAACTTAAAGTATGAAAATACAGCGTTGCATCCAATTATTAGTTGTCGAACCAGCTAATAGTCAAAAAGCTGGTACCCGTATGACACTGGGGTCGTCTACCTGATGGTTTACCGACGCGCGCTTCTCTTGAGGCTTTAGCACTTCTGCCTACTTTCGTCAAAAATCTGTTACTTGTGGCGACGTGTAGTTGCTTCCAAAATTGCACTGCTGGCGACGAAGAAGAACGAGGTTTCCATATCGCACAAAAGAGGAAGCAACGGTTTGCTACGAAGTTCAACTGTACTAGTGATCCGTGTACAAGCGCTTGGTCGACAAGTCTTCTCCAACAATGACCTCTTCCGTGAACCCTCCGTCCCTAATGGCAACCTCATAATCATTTTTATCCAAGGGTCCGTTGGGAGGAGCCCAGGGCCCATGACGTGGATTACCCAAAGATGGAATGTTGTGCGTCGTCATGACGGTCTTCACATTTGCAATCTGTGCCATGGCCCCAATATCCAGAGTGTTACTCTGACGGTTGTAAAAGAGAGGTGGGTATTGCGGGATGGATCCAGCACCAGGGGCAAACGCAGGATGGGTGGTGGAGTGGACCAAGATATCAGCGTCTTGAGCCAACAACTGTACTTGGGCAGAAGTGGAAGTAAGGCGAGTATCAAAGTTCTGGTCGTCGTTGGAAGCGTCTCCGCCGATCACAACGCTTCCAGCAGGAGTGTTGACACGGTAGGAAGCATGTCCGCCGATATGGTTGGAAGTAATGGCTACGACAGTGACATCACCTTTGGACCAAACAGTCGTAGGTGACATTCCAGTTGGTGGAAAGTCCAAGAGGTTGGCGACCAAGGCTGGCCTCTCAACACGATTGGGGTTCTCTCCGCGGCGTTGGTTGATCTCGCCCGACGCAATCAATGCAGCGTCGATGTTTGCAACGTACTCCGCACAGCTGCGAAGCGATTCGTCTACACCGATAGGCTCGGAGCAGATGATATCTTGGGTGCCCGCTTGGTACAAGAACTGGAACTTGGCTTGCATGAAGATTGGTAGGTCTTCAGAGTGATCACTGTGAAGATGAGTGAGAAAGATGGCATCAATTTCAGTTGTGTTGGAGCGGAGGGGAGGGGCTCTTGGGTAGAGGTCCAATTTCGAAAGTTGAGTCGAAGTACCACGTCCAATGTCGAACTGCATGTTGATTCCTCTGCATTCATCCTCGACTCGCCCATAGGTGACAAGAGTACCCGAAGCTGCCAATCCATTGAAGTCAACAGGGCCCCCTGGGCGTGAAGCGGTGGAGAATGTATGATGAGAACCAGTTCAGCGGAACATTGAGGCACGGGTGCTTCAACACATACCTGCGGTGCCAGTCAAAGTGACTTCCAAACAATAGCCTGTCATGGGCTCATCATCTTCGCTAGATGAGGAGGAGGACGAAGAATCAGATTTGCTTTTCTTTAGACGACGCTGCTCGGAGATGCCACCACGCACGGAGGTGGCATTGATTGGCGAAACCAAGAGATAGAGTAGAGAAATGGCAAAGATTGAAGAGAGCATAGTTGATGGAGGCCTTTGCCGAATTGTGTGCCTGTGAGTCCATACATCTCGCACTTTCAGTTGAAATCCTGACACCCACTCATCATTTCCCGAGAAACTATCCAATGAAAATCATTGATACCACAAAAACCTGGCATCAGCGATCTTGACTTCCGACATGTTCAAGTTGCTGTCAGATAAAAACGGCGTGGGGACCATTTGTGTCCTGCATGCATTTAGTGCCATACGAACTGTGTTCTTCCGCGGGCGCGCGTACGCACTTATATTTTGTACTATCAGGTGGTTTTGCGCTCTTCCGAACCCGATGTCACACAAGAAGGAATTGAAGTGCGTACATTTTCGTATGCAACCTTGTGGACCAAACTTCACATACACTATTTTAAAAGGTTTTCTCGTCCCAGGCGCTCGTCCCAGGCGGGGAGCGCCCGAGGGATCGTATTGAAAAGCAGGGCTCGGTATGTGCCCGGAGAAACTCCTTAGATGCCGAGCCCGAAAGGATCCTTTCTGTCCAGTGTGGTCCACGTGTACCAGTATGTTCGAATGTCGTGGCCCGTCGCACTTTTCAGTCACATTACTTAGTGTCCCGTGGTTGGTTCCTCCTTAACACAGCCAGACAGCAGACACACTAAGGCCCATCCGGCAGGTCGCATCTCATCTCAATGATGCATTTCTGTAATAGTTGATGAAGCCCTCCACTACATATCTTCAAGTCTGCCACTTTTTGCAGGGATTGTTTGTCTATTGGCTGGTATGAGACTACACGAATAGAGTTTTCCGGCGTCTTTCAGCACACAGCGTTGTCAAAGATCCAAGGAAGCAGGTCACAGTGAGATCATTTTTCGGGGGTGCTAGCCATCCGTCCTCGACGCGACACGCCCTTTGCCCAAAATGAGTTGTCGTGAGGAGAAGAAGACGAAGGTCGCAACCCGTCGCAGTGGAAACTGAGATTGTATTTTTAGATTTGAATGATACTAATCTCGAGTTATAATATTTCGGATACGGCTGTCGCGGTGATGATGGCAGCAAAGAAAGATACCAGATTAGGTCAAAAAGTAGTGATCTCTTTTATTTAGGGTGACGAGCTAGGTCAGAAGCCCAAACCTTAAAATGGCTCTATCACGGTATGATGTACCTTACGTCGTACGAATTGAACTTCGCGAAAAGAGTGTGGCGACTTTCCTGGATTTACCGCCAGCTAGGAGTGGCTGGGTATGCTTGTTTACTATCTGGTCATACTCCTTGGTTCACCAGTTCGCAACAGCCAATCTTCTTGGTCACATCGGATGGTCATTTCGCGCGCATGGTCCTGGTATACGCACCGAAGTTTCAGCAAAACCACTGCGGCCATTTACATCATCAAACTTGCATCACCATGTCGGACGAGGAAGGAAAGTACATCAAGCTCGTTGGCGGAGGGGGTCAAGTGATCTTTATGGAGCGCAAGATTGCAATGGCAGGATCTGGAACGATTCGAACCATGTTGGAGGGGCAGTTTCGAGAGGCCACGGAGAATTTGTGTCGATTTCCAGATATTTCGGGTCCTATTTTGGATCGGGTGGTTCGATATCTGCACTACAAAGCTCAGCACAGCCAGAGTACCACGAGAATCCCCGAATTCATCATCGAACCCGAGGTGGCGTTGGAACTCATGATTGCATCCAAGTATTTGGATTGTTGAGAGAAGAGCAGCATTTTTAAAATGCAGCTTTTGGGGATGATGGAATTCGAATCAAGATGTGACCACGCGTTACGATCTCGCAGCAGCCATCTACTGATGCGCCTGACAGCTGCGGGTCATAACTATAATAGAAAAGTCTACGTAAGTCATGATTCTCTAGGCTGGGACACCCACCAATTTTGCACTCAGCTCCCATAGTCTCTTGCGCTCCGCGTCGTCTTGAGCTTCCTTGCTTACTTTGTCTGGAACGAATTGAGTGCCGAAGGCAGCATCCCCATACTTGCTAGATCCTGCAGGAGAACCATAGTAGAGACCTCGAGTTGTTTGGCTTGTCATATACGCCAAGGCATCACCTCCCCACTCGGGTGTTTCACCCACTTTGAGAACGTTTGTGGCAGCGACATCGAAAATCTGTACGACGAACGAACGTCAACACATAGTTCCGTGCAGATGATATAGTCACAGTCAGTACGGCTCATAACTTACCTTGGTGAATAGCTTGGGTTGGTCACGAAATAAGCCTGTGCTTACAATGAGACCTGGTGAGAACGCGTTCACACTAATTCCTTTGGTGGATGGTGACGCCTCCAAGCGGCGCTGCAACTCTTTCAGGAAGAAGATGTTGCACAACTGCGTTTTTATGCATCGGTGAGTTGGGAAAGAAATGAATCATGATCGCTACCATGCAACGCAGAAAGAGGACGTACCTTGCTGTCTTTGTATGCCTTGTCGGCGTTAAACGGATTGCCATCTACCATCTCAAAGTTACTACCGTCTCTTTCTAAGCCAGTCAGATCTCCCAGCGTTGCAGTCTCGCCTTGCGCTCCACCGGGTGATTCTGGATCATGCACACCACTGGCTGTGATGACGATACGCCCTTCACTTTGCAACTGGGGAACGAGCAATGAGTTGAGGTAAAAGTGACCCAAGTGGTTGGTGCCCACGGTCGTCTCAAAGCCATCCTTGGTACGTTCAATCTCGTTTCTTTGTACACCACGTGATATGCCTGCATTCAAGCAAGCGATATCTAACGAAGCACCACTTCCGATCAAGGATGGTAGCTCTTTGCCAAATTTCTGGATTGAGCTCAAATCAGCAAGGTCGCATTCCGCTGGAATGACGTTCTTGCTGCTTGCCCCCCCGATGGCAGCGGCAGCAGCGATAGCCTTGTCGAGTGTTCTGCACGGAAGAATGAGCTTGTGCCCAGCATCGGCTAGCTTCTTTGCAGCACACAATCCGATGCCTGAGTTAGCTCCGGTCATGAGGATCGTCTTTGGTGTCTCGGCTGATGCTGCCAAGGCCTCTCCTGCTGCTGGCATTTGTGACAACACCAGGCCGGCAAGCGACGCCGCTGAAGCGTCAAACAAGTCGCGACGAGATATCGCCTCATGGCTAGTCAACAAAGTCCTTGTTTGAGAGGGGTTTGGTGCGAAGCCAGAGGCAACGCCAGCCAGAGTAAGAACGGGAAGGCAGATCTTGAACATCATCGTCGTTGACAAAAATCTTGAAGATATGGGTTGAAAAAGAAGATCCTAACGTCCGTTTTGTGATCACCCACTGCCAACTTCGTGGCCACACAAACCAACTGACAAAGAAGACAAAATGGAGAAGTTTGTCGGATATCGGCTAACTGATACTCCTCTTCGTCGTCTAAAGAAATGCAGTCCTCGAATCGTGCCTCCCCCTGAGATTTAAGAAAGTCATGCTGCTTTCGAATCATATCTTTTTGGTACTTGAGCTTCTCCCGTTCCTCGTGTAGCCTCTCTTTATGTAGCCTCTCCTTATGTTCGCTTTCCCACTCGCGTGGTCCTCTTTTCATTGCTTTGCGATCCT
>JAVCKV010389913.1:0-12939 GCA_032274145.1 Herpochondria borealis | reverse complement strand
TCCAGTCATACCTTTGTAGTGGTCAAACTTATCTCTAAAGTTTTGATCTCGCCACCATACTTGACCTGCGGTAGGTTCGGCTGCATCGACAGAACCTACTAATAGATTCAAACCAATTGACTCAATCCACCAAGGCGAATTTGTGTTACGAACAGGAGCTGGAGCTAAGTTGATGCCTTTCCAGCCGCTATCTAATAAATTTTGAAGTTCCGATCTTAAGGATTTTCCAATTTGTTCGTAAGTTCCGTAGATAGGAAATGTCAAATATCTTGTAGGTGGGTTTGCCTCAATATCAACTCCTGCTAGCTTTGACATCATAGTATCAATCGCTGTTTGCATATCACCGTTGAAACGAATTAACCCTTTACCGATATTATATTTAGCTCTAAGCACATCCATAATCTCTTCGTTTGATTGAAGCTGAACAGCATGCTCCTTAATTAGATCTTGTGCCTGGTGGCTTTTATAATACAAAGGATTTCTTTCTGTTCCGAGGCCGTCAGTTGGGGGCTTTTTTCCTCCCGAACTACCAAATAAAAATGCAATTTGGTCTGGAGTCAAAAAAGTTTTTTGATCTGAAACATCATTCCTTCCTGGAGTTTTTTCAGTTGTATCTTTGGTGTCATCATCATCCTTAGGACGAATCATAAACCAAGCACCGATGCCACCGCCAACAAATAAGACAATCAACAAAATGATTAAAAATGTTGAAGGGCCTTTTTTAGACTGCTGTGGTTGTAGTTGGGTTGCTGTTGGTTGCTCCATTTTTTTTCATCATTAATAAAGCAGCAAGTAATACGACAACTAAAACACCACCGCCAATCAACCAAGGACTGACTTTAGGTTTTGTTGTTGTATTTGTTCTGTTGCTAGGGTTAGATTGAGTATTATTGTTTGAGTTTTGGTCGTCTTCACTGGCTGCATTGTCGATAGAAGTTACCAAGACTGATGCGCCAGCAAATAAGCCGCCTAGACCTGTGAATAAATCACCTAAGTCTACTTGTTTTTTGCCACCACCGTCATCATTAGCACTACCGTTCGGGTTTCCGCTCATTCCACTACCACCGTTGTTGTTTTCGTCGGTAATGGTTAATTGGCTGTCGTTTTCCTCATCCATGAGTAATAGGGTTTAGATTGGTTTAGAATTAAGTTCTTTTGGGTTGGTTGGTCTATGCTGCTTTTGCAGCTTTGCCTTTGCCTCCATATTGCTTAATCAAATTATAAGCTAGAGCCAATAAAACAATCGCAATCCCCCATCGAATCGACAAGTTGGCTGCGTCTTCAGCAATGCAATAGAAACAATTCTTCTTAGTTTCCTTAACGGGTTCCGTTTTGGGCGCTGCATCAGGTACAATTACCACTATTGGCGTTGGTTCTGGATCAGATTTAACAATCGGATCAGGATCGGTATTTGGTGCTGGATCGGCTGTTGTAATGATATTATCATTATTGCCATCTTTGTTGTCAGGTGGCAGTGTATCAGCAATTGGTGCAGCCACAACTAGGGCTTCACTTCTTAATTTATATTGACTATCGTTATTATCCACGGTTTTTAAGTTTTTGAGTTATTAGATAAATGATTAGAACAAAAAGCAATGAAAATAAAGTTACGCCTGAGGCTATAATCAATCTTCGCTCTCGTTCTCTTAGGGATTGTTCTTCAGCAGCTGCTTTGCGATTTTCTTCTGCTTCTTTCGTTGCAATGAAAATGGCTGCTACATCAGAACTTTGTATCCCTGTATTTCCAATGTTCGATAAAATATCTCCAGCAGAGAAGCTATCAAATATGGAAGCGCCCATTTCTCCCATGCTATGCGGTTTTAGGTGATAAAAAAAGCCAACTTGCCTAAGGCGAGTTGGCTTTTTTTTAGTTTAGGTTTCTGTAGCTTAGTTTGCCTTATTTTTGTTTTGGGTAAAAACAAGTGTATAAGGTTATATTGACGCTTTCGCCACCAGGAATAGTTAACTCAAGGAAATTTTGCCCATTTAAGGTCAAATCTGTGTTCTTGAGGTATTTTTCGCTAAATGTACGAATGTTCGGGTTGTCATCTTCCGAAGTCGCCTTAGGGTAGTGAACAGGAACATCACTAGCACAACGGCTTGAGTGTGTGAAGTTTTTAAGGCTAGGTGTTGTTGCAAAGAAATTTTCAGAACCAGCTTCAAAGTGCAAACTCTTAATTTTCAAAAAACCAAAATTCGCCAAATTAGCAAGTACAGTCAAGGTTTGATCTCCGAAAGTACCTCCAATAGTTTCAATGTCTTCTGCACCTACAGCATCTTTAAAAATACCAAGATTCAAAGCCGTATCAGATAGGCCAATTCTTGCTTTACCAGGTGTACCAGCAGCAGCACCTAATGTCAATTCAATTTGGTCGTGTTCTTCGCCTCTTGCACTGCCTAGGCTGGCAGAATTAGCTGGCATCTTACTACCATAGCAATCTGTCATGCACATAGACGCGTCAATAACTGCTTTGCCTTGTTGGGCCATTGTTTCTATAACTTTAGCCAATTTAAATTGAGGTTGTCCATTGACAGGACTGAAGGAGCGATCACCTTCAATTTCGATCCATGGAGATTCCATGTAGTACTGATTTCCGAATGGGAAAAAGACTCTAACTTTGTTCATAATACGAATTAGTGTTTAGGTTTAAATAAGTTTTTTGAGTAATTTTTTGCAGCATTTATAGCATGCTTGCTTTTTGTCCAAATCCAGCTCCCAATCTGTTTGATGGTTGGATAGTGCGCCAAAATCAAGAATAAAATAGAGACGATCATCAAGAAACATTTGAAGGACTCAACGATCAAAATTAAATCGTAGGTCTGCGATAGTTTCTTTGCTTGAAGGTCTAATTCTAAATTCGTGATATTCATAATAAGACTATCTAGGTCATCTCCAGCGTAGGCTTGTAAATTGAATAAACCTAATACCCAAGTCAAGACAATTCGAAAAAATTCTTTCATTAGAGTAGCTTTTTATTAATAATCATTAAAATCAAAATCAGGGCTCCTATCGCAGCAATACTGCCGTAATCGGGCAGGATGTGGATACGAACGTCATGTTCTGATTTATCTGGAATTAGGTTCATACAATAGGGTTTAGGGTTTGGTTTGGCTCTCGCCTTTCGTGATTACAAAGATGGGGCATTTTTAGGCACATTTTCCACTTTTGGAAAGCCTTTTGGAGCAATCAATACCGAACTTGGAAGGGTTTTGTATGGGTGTTTTAGCATAAAAAACTTGGTTGTATATACCGTGCTATTTAAAGCCTAGGAGGTGGGCTTTTTTGAAATTCGGGCGTTTTTTCGGTTTTGGGTACTTTTTGACATTTTCACATAAAAACGCCTCATTCATAAGTTGAAATGAGGCATTTTTTATTATACAAATTCTATTACTCGTTGATTTCTATAGCAAAAAATTATTTTTTATTTGCAAAAAAATTAGAAAATAGAGCTAAGAGTTTACTCTCTGAATCTTTTAAGTTCCGAAGTTCCTCTCCTCGTAAAGAGCTTTGTCCACTTTCAAGGATGAAATTACGTTCTGTGCTTAAAAGTTCGGTAATTATGTCTTTAATCATACTTTTTTCATCATCATTAGAGCCTTTATTAGAATCGTGTACAAGTGCCACTTTTAAAGCAATAAATTTTGATTGAATATTTATTAATTCGTTTTGATAGTATTTTGATTCTATCATATAGCCTTTATATAGTTTGAAAAAATAAAATGCTATTAACTCAATAAATATACTGAGTACAATCCTAGGTAAAATAGATATAATCAATATTTGATTTAAATTGTCTTCATTTACATCTTCTCCAATCATCTTATTTGGAGAATCAAAAATTAGAGTAAACAATATAAATAATCCACCAAGGGTAGTAATAACTCCCACAAATAAATTAAGACTAGCTCTATTTCTAACGGACAATTGCTCTTCCCTTAAACCATTAATCATATTGTTAAGATCTATTCCCAACCAATCATAATTAGTATAGTCAATATTATTTTTTAAATCGTATAGGTTGTCTTTTTTGTTTGATAAGCCATTTAAATTTTGAATTATGTTAGGACTTACTCCGATAAGAAAAATAATACCTACTGATAATGAGTATATTAAATAGAAATAATTATGTTCCCAATTACAAATAAGATCTAAAGGACATAATCCATAATAAAGAACATGAATGGCTAGGGTAACTAAGCACAACCTAAGCACAAGTGACATTTTTCTTATATATTTATGTAAAAATAAAAGAAAGAATCCTATGAATAAACATAAACACAGTAAATATTTTATGCTATTATAAATAGCATCTGTTTTTAAGTCTTTTTCTTTTAACTTAATGTTCTTTTTTCCAAAAGAAAGAGAAGTCAGTATCAAAGCATTTTTGACACTATCTTTTAAAGTTATAGAATCTGGTCGAATATGCAAATCCATACTAAGATCAAACAGTCTCCACTTTACAGTATCCATTCTATACGATATAGAATCTAGATCAGATTTAATTTTATATTTTCTATCAAAACTATTATCATAGTTAATTGAAAAATTAATTAATGTAAAAGATAAACCTAAACATGAGATAAGGAAAATCACAGTCAACAATCCTTTGTATTTATTATATATATATGAAATATTGTTCTTTTTATTTAAGTCATTCATTTTTTATTTATATTACATTACCCCTTAACAAAGGAAGAGTTCTGTTTATTAGGTAATAATTACTAACACCTTAACTAATGATAACTAAAATATTACATATATTCATAATTACACAAATGTTATTTTTTCATTCTACAAAATCATATGCATTCCAAAATTATGAAAAAAGTTGTCATAAAAAAATAGATGACTTAAAAAGAATATATTCAGACTCTTTATCTAATTGCAAAAGGATATATTCGGACTCTTTATCTAATTACAAAAGGATATATACCAAAGAGACCCTTAAACTAAGAGGTCAAGTACAATTTTGTAATGGTAATTTCATAATACAAACTGAAGACCTAAAGAAAACTATTATTAAGCTTTCCCAAGATACTACTAGACTTAGAAAAGCTATTTCTCATTTAAAAAATGGCTCCTTTTTTCTTGATAGCTTAAAAAAGGAAATAAAACTTCATAAACAAACATCTACTAATCTAACTAAAATGATAGTAGACCAAGGGGATATAATTCTTGATCTCGAAAAAAATTTAAATTCAAGAAAAGAACAAATTAAATTTTATAAAAAAAAATTAGAAGATCTAATTACTCTCTGGGGAGAACAGATAGTAAGTGGTCATATCCGTGGGCATAGAGGAATGCTCAACTCTATTGTTTTCTTTAATTCTAATTCAACCCTAGAACTTAATATAGATCGAAGTCAGCTAAGTAAGCGTATAAAAACTCCTCGTAAATATATTCCTTCAGATGCAAAAATTAAGCTCAAATTAATTGACCCTATTACAAATGAACGGATAACTATTAGGCCTAAATATCCTTTTACTCCAAAAAGTAAAAAGGTACAGTTTGATTTGTTGATAGATTATAATGACAAATATTATCATAGACTTGGTAAATATAAATTTGAAATATATTTCAATGAAATTTTATTATATAAATCTTCTTTTTTTTTAAAAAAGGCTGACGTAAATTCCGAAAATTCAAACTTTAATAAAAGGCCTATTCCTTTTCCTAGCTCTAATTTGTAAACTCGTCTCTTCGAGTGATAAAATACTCAGGAAATATAACATTCAACCAATGAAGACATTAAGTATAATTATTGCATTTTCACTTTTTCCTATTACATTACTCCTTTCTCAAGAAAAAAAAAATGATTTCAATCCTAATGGAATATACAGAAATACAATAAAAAAAACTTTTACTAAGAAAGAGGCATCATTTCGTATAAGAAAGAAACAACAATTTAGTCCATTCAGAATATTAAACCCGTTTCATTATAAGTTGCCATACCCTATTGAGGTAGGTATAAATACAGGAACAAGTCACTTTTTAGGTGAGGTAGGTGGAGAGTTTGGAAAAGAACACATCTTTAGATTAAATGCACAAACGACAGGTTCTGTTTTAGGGGCTTTTTTTAAATTGAATCTGAGTTGGTTTGCCATACGAATTGAGCTAAATTTCATCTACTTAACTGGTAATGACAAATTTCCAAATAAGGGTTTTGATCCAATAACCTACAATAGTAATAATACATGGCAAAGCTTTTATCGAAACCTAAGTTTTAGGTCGTTTGTCTTTGAATCTCTCTATATCATAGAAGTTTCACCCTTTTATTTTGAAATAGGTAAAGGGCATAAAGATTATAAAATACTATCTATATATGGGCTTTTTGGCATAGGTTTTTTTGTGTTTAATCCAGAAGCGCTTTATGAAGGTGCTTGGATTGAATTAAAACCTCTTAGTACAGAAGGTCAAGGGTTAACTAATATAAGAGAATATTCATTATTTTCTTTAAATAGCTCTTTAGGAGGTGGTATCAAATTAATATATAATGATACATGGGCCTTAGCTTTAGAGCTTAATTATAGATTAACCTTCACCGATTATATTGATGATGTATCAAGATCTTACGTTGATCCTACTGTTTTTACTCAAAATTTTGATGCATCTAAAGCATCTATTGCCATTGCAATGGCAAGGCGTTCTGTTGAAATTGATCCACAAGGGATCAATTCAAACCAGACTACTCCCAGTAAGTCAAGAGGAAATTTTTTCAATAATGATTCTTATTATACAATTTCAATACGTTTATCTTTTTTTCTTGAAAATAAATGGCCTAAAAACAATCTTAAATATAATTCTAGCTTTTTTTAAAGAAAGTGTTCCTCAAAAAGTCAATATTCTTCGTTTTTGCTAAAGAAATTTCCTATGATTGCCTCATCAATTTTTAAATATTCTTGGTTTTATTTGAAATAATCTCACTCCCAACTTAACATGATGTGAATTTTGTAAAACATCGTAATCATAGCCCACCGACCAGCCTTTTTCACTCACGAATTGCGCTCCTACTGTTACACTCGTCGATTGACCAGGATTGCCACCAATACCAGCAGTCAAAAAGAAAGCACTCACTGGAGCAGGGTAAGGCTTGGTAATTTCAACCGTTTTGGTAATGAACTTGGGTACTTTTAACTTGTAATTCAGCGTATTTTGGAGTAATTGGCCTTCTACTATCGAATTATAATACAAGGTTAAGTTTTCGTCCTCGATGCTGTCTTGATATAGATTGGCTGCTAGATGTTGGCTTGTGTCTACTTCATTGCTGGCAATCACATTCCTAGAGCTGTCAATGTAGATTATTGTTGGCGTAGGAACTACTTGTTCTGGAAGCTGCACAATGATATTAGAAGGTATGCTTGTATCGATACGGATGATCGTATCGATCTTGGGGAAGTTGTTCTTGTTGCTGTGGTCACCTTGCTTGCATTGCTGTAAAAAAATGATGTAGGCAAAAAGGCCTAAGATCAGTATAAATTGGATGTTGTCTTTCATGGTTTAGTATTTGGTCGTGTATTCTTTCCAGTCCATTCCTTCCAAATAATGAAGAACTTGCACCTTTTTAGTATCATAAAGACAAAGTGTTTCTTCGTTGTCTTCTTTTCCAATATGTCCCTCGAAACCTAAACCTTGAATACACCTAAGGATTTCCTTGTGCTCTAAATAAGTCCAAACATCGTTTGTAAAAAGGGATAGTTGCCTCAAAAAAAACAGTCTAGATATTTTTATTGCAGGTTTACCAATTGTTGCCAATTCTAATTCCATTACATTGGGCAAAACAGATCTTAATAACTTACGATGTAAGCTTTTTCTAGGGTCAAAAATTTTCACATTCTCCAAATCTAGTTCACATCGAATTACTAGAGGTCTTAAATCTGTACTGACACAAGCATGGTTATAAGCATAATAATAGGTGAAAGCAAAAAAGGTCAATCCTTCTCTAAATGGAGGAATGAAGCAAATATCGGTACCGTGATATAGAGTCGTCTTCATTATACAATGAGTTTAATACGCTGGTCCAATTCTTTTTTTACCCACGTGGCCGTTTTTAAGCAAGCTTGAACACGAAGCGTTCTATTTTCAGGCTTGACAATGAACTGGCAATCTTTTTTGGAGGTATGAAAGCCCCATTCATCCAGAATGCTACCAAACCAGTTAAACTCTTCTAGATCCGTTTCTCTAAGAATTTGGAAGTTAGCTTCGAAATCAGAATCACCATCCTTTCGAGATTGCGTTCTATACCTCCAATTGTTACCAGTCGTCTCTTTGACGTGGTGAAAATGCTGTTCTGCAATAGAATCTGAAAAGTTATTGGCTCTAGTACTGTACACACAAAAACCTGTCGTTGCATTCAGCTTTGCTACTGAATTGGTACTAGATATAGCATTGGAATGAAACGAATGCATATAACCGTAGTAGCCTCTTCTAAGATAATCTCTGACCATTTCTGTTCGTTCAGACAAAGAAGTGTCTTTACTGGGATGGTAGGTGCGTATACACATAATACCTGAATCGTTACAAGCTTCGATAAAAGCTTCAGTAGCTAGTCTATTTTCAAAACCTTCGTAATAGTGGCCTCGTTCGTGCATTTTGCTGCCTTTGTGATAGGCGCGCTTCCCTGGTGTTACATAATTTCCATTCTCATCAATGCCTCCATGCCCAGCATCCACAAAAACAACAAATCTACGTTTGCCAAAATGAAGCAATTCAGAGTTGTTTTTAAACATCAACTTATATACTTCAAAAATTTTGGTCCGTGTTTGATTACCTACAAAGCCATCAACATGAAGGCTATACAGATACTGAAACATCTTCACCGCTTTTTCAGTAGATGGGCCAAAGTCGCCATCTATGGAAAGACTTTGGTTTAATATTTTTTTGAGTTTGTATTGGATCGTTTTAACATGGGGCCCTTGATCTCCTTTTTTCATGGTTTGGTTTTTGGGGTGATTTTAGAATCCGTTTTATGCTCGCCTTTTTCTTCAAACCTAGATTGCTCTAGGTAATCATCTAAAATGCGTTTGCATTGGCTTTTTTCATAGCCTGTTGGTGTTTTTAATTGTTTGATTCGCTTGTTGTATTCAGGCAAAAAATGGCGTTTTAGGACAGAATTAACCGAAGGTGATCGTAATTTGGTTACAATCACTTCAAAGGTCAGTCGATTGCGGTCCAAATGGGATAGCGCACCGCCTTTTTGCAAGAGTCGCATGACGGTTTCGCCAATATCTTTGGAGGCACTAATATAGACTACCTGGTCATTCTTTCGAATGAGGCATACGCCTTTTATATTCCTGTATCTGCCTAAATGTTTTTGTGGGATGGGAGGTTGAACAGTCAAAGCTTTGCTTTTCGTATCCATGTACCTGTTTTTAAAATTCTAAATTATTGAGCACTTCGTCTAAATCAACTTGGGTAGCACCTCCTTTGTCTACTTCAAAGAAGATGAGTTCTTGGTTTTCATCGTAATAAGTAAAAAGGCTTTTTTCTTGTAAGGTATCCAAGACCATTGTATTAATATCATCGTCTTTCATTTCTGCTGTTACCATTTCTTGTAACATTTCAGGAAGTGCTTTTAGTTGCATTAAAAACAAATCTTTAATCAGTTTTCCTGCATCCATTTCGGATAGCACATTTTGGTCTCGATCACAAACCCGACCAACGGCCAAATTATCCTTTTTGGATAAAACAAAAATAAGTTCAAAAGGGTTTGCCTCTTTTTGATCAGCGACTTGAAGCAAAAGGTTTTCGATTAGTTCGCACAAATCATCTTTCATTTTTGGAAGATTTGCTTTGACTAATGATTTTAATTGTTTTTCTGGATCTAATAGGTCTCCAAACATGGTTTTTAGTTGTTTTTAGGGTTATCCTTTGTATTCCATATAACCAGCTTCGCCAGTATTCATGTCAAGGGTACAATAGCTCCACAAAGGAGCATTATTAAGTTTTTCAAATGCTTGCATCACTTTTCTAAAGTGGGGTATTTTTCTAGCCTTTTCGACTGGAGGCTCAACATTATTCACAAAGAACTTGACAAAAGTCAATGCGCCCCAAGCTCGAACTGGAAATTGATTTGGATCGTGAAATATAACGGCAAACCATACATCAACATGCTTTGCGCAATAAAAACAGGTGTCTTGAGCATAAGTTAAATTAGCTCTTATTACTGCTATAGCATCATCAACAATAAAGAAAGTGCCTTCATAGCCTGGTTCTGTCATTTCTATGAATAATAAGCTTTTGGCTAAAGGCTTTTTTGTTCTCCTTGCCTTTACCTTTTTGCCTCTAAATTTCTTCATAAAGTGCTTAGTAAATTCGTATTCCTGACCTTTATATTCAAAATAAAGCGTTTCCGTTTTCTTATCTGCCGACAAGGTTATTTCCTCATAGCCTTGCCAGTCGGTTTTTCGCCCACAATTGAATACAAAAATTGTTTCTCGCTCTGTACAGGCATTAGCAAAACGTTCTATTTCATGAGATTTTCCAGAGTCAGGTCGGCCAAAATGAGCGAGTACGAAAGGTTTCTTATGTTCCATACAAAAGTGTTCTAATTTGTTTGTTGGAATATCCCTGATCTATCCATTCTTGAATTTGAGGACTGGGCTTTTCGTTTGCAACCTCATTCTTGATAATGGTTCCTAGATCTGTACGGTTATAAGTTCCTTTTTTCTTATTGACTGTAAATATCTTACGGCCATCCTTAAACTCTTTCAGATGAGAATAATTCTGCTCTTGGTCTTCTACTTCAATAGTGACGGTTTCCGTTGTTGTAGATGGATTCGAAGGATTTTCTTTTTGTGGGGCTGGTTGTTTTTTCAGTTCGTACTTATGCCAGAATGCCAAACCAACAGGAGGCAAAGCCCAAAAAGCGAGCGCAATCATCAATGTACCAAATGGCGTAGGAGCAGAAAACTCTTGTGTTGCCAGGTATTCTTTGATCGCTTCAATCAAAGTATCTTTCAACTCGTCGTCTGCCGTATATTCGGCCATGTGTTGCCCACTAATACGGCTACAAGCTTGTGCTTTTATTTTATCAGCTCGCCCTAAAATAAGGAACCCCAACTTTTCGATATTTTTATTGTTTCTTGGGCTGCTTGGAATCTTCTCTTCAATGTCCTCTAGCTTTACTTTTTCGGGTTCCTTTTCTTCGTCGGTTTCAGCTTCCTTGTTGATGAATTTTGCATCCAGTGGATCTTCCGTTATTTCTGGAATGTCGTCTGGATCTTCGAGATCTTCATCATCAAATTCATCAGCATAAATTTCATTGACGTAATCTTCTAATTCTTCATCCAAATCCTCCTCATCCAAGGTCGAATCGTCTTTGTCTTCCAAGGCTATTTCATCGTCTTCCACATGGTCACCTTCATGGGTGCCCTTATGGGCGCTTGTATGGTCGCTTTCATGGTCACCAGAAAGGCCTTCCAAATCGTTATTTTCGGGCTTTTCTATGGATTCAATGGCGTTTTCTTGTTTTTTTTCTGCATTTTTTTCGTTTTCTTCAAACGTTTTTCCTGCATTTTTTTCTGGTGCCTTATCATGGGTCGCTCCTTGCAATTCTTTTTGGAGCATTTGGGTTATGTTATCGTGCATGTTTATTGTAGGGCTTTAATCTTTTTTAGGAGCTTTCTTGTTTGCATAATTTTATTAGAAACCTCTAAATGTTCATTTATTCCAGCGTCCCTTGGTTCGGTTTCATCATCCAAAAAACTCAAGTCATCCTCCAATACTCCATCTGTAAAAATCTTATTTTCGGAAATCGAAAGTCGATCTATTTCTTTTTCAAGAATAGAAAGAACTGTTTTTAAATCAACAGGAATTGGGGCATCGGTTTTTCCTTCTCCTTTTGGATCTGGCATAGAAGTGTCTGTTTGTTTTTCTGCATAGACTTCTACTGCATTCAGCTTAAAGTCCTTGACCATCATTAGAAATTTTCCGTTGTGGATGATTTGGTCCCCTTTTTTAATAGGTATTGTTTTCATGGGTTATTAGGGTTTAGTTTTTTTTACTATTTATTTGGCGGCTCTTGCGAGCAATTTTGTTTCGAGTTCTGTTCTTGCTTATTTCCTTTTCTTTTTGTCTCTGGTATTGTTTGTGTTCTCTTTTTGGCCTTTTAGGATATTGTTTTGCAGTTTCATCAAAGAGACCTTTCATGAATTCGTTAACATCATCAATAATAATTGGCTTTAAAGCGCATTTTTCAATAGACTCTATCCAATCTATCAAGAACCACATCTCCATTTCATTATCATCCAAAACAAGCACCATTGCTTCATAAGTATCGTACTTAATAAAAGTATAGGCTTTCCCGTATACTGTCACTTTGTAGCCTTTCTTCAAGTTTAGTTTAAGTGTTTCGAAAGATTTTCTCTTAGCCAGTTTTTTTTTGATTTTCAAAATGGCCCAAAGGTTAAAAACGGCAATCAACAGGATTAAAAGAGTAATCATCATGGTTCTAGGGTTTCAGGTTAGTAATTGATAATTACAAAGTTATGGCAGCCTTATAGCATTTAAAAGCTTTGCATCCTTTCGGGCTTTTTTTAATACCGAAATTCGAAACTCTCTTCCTAAAACGACAAAAAAGCGACTCGTTTTGAGTCGCTTTTTGGGATGGGTTATGGTTTTTTTATGGTTTTAAGCCATAGTTTGGGTCCTTCTAAATTATGGCGTATCTCCATTTACGCTGAGTACACAAATCACACATACTACATGGCAAATAGTACATATAGATATAATTATTACTTCCAAAAAAGGATCAGGAAGAAAATTGTTATGTTCACCAAATATTATAAGGAATGAAGCAGAGATCACTATAGCCGATCCTGACCAAAAACTTGTAACAAAAAAAAATTTTAATACATAAACAATATTTACTGCTATACACTTTTAATTTAAGGGCTTGGAACAGGAGCATAATAAAGGTATAAATTTTCAATGAATCGGTC
>JAVCKV010389802.1:0-12945 GCA_032274145.1 Herpochondria borealis | reverse complement strand
CCTTCTTTGTTTTGAAACGATTCCGTTGGAGTGGGCTTCGACAAGTAACATGGCGTGTTTCCCAGCGACTAAAAATGGAGAGTTCAGGGGAAACCATATTTTCTACAAATTGGAGATTCCCAAATACTCCAAAATGAAAGTAACCGTAACTCCAAAAGATGGAAAACGAATCAATATTTATGCAATTAGCGGTTATGATGGGCAATCACTCCCGCCAAACATTAGCAGTTGTGTTACTTGCGAGGCGGGCTACGCCAAATATGTAGGAAACACAGATTTGACAAAATCGGCTGGGGCGCAAAGTATTGAGCTGATGGCAATTAACCGAAGCTATCATGTGCTGATTGGCGTGGCTGGAGCAAAAGGGGCAACGAGTGGGGAATTTGAATTGAAAGTTGAACTGATGGGACGGTAGATTCTACTATCATAAGTTGTTTCCTGCCCATTCCTAAGCTCGGTTTCAAATTCATTATAGTATTAAGACTTATCCTTCTTGGGCGCATCTCAAAATGTCGCAGTAATTTTTTGAAACCTGCCGCTCGCTTCTTAGCGAGTGGTGTAAGGTGTCGGCTTCTAGCCGATTCTCTATGAATTTTTACGAAATGCGACAAAATGAGACGCGCCCGTGAATAATTCTGTCCTTTCTCTCTCCTCCTTTTTCCTTACTCTGTTTATTTCTCACAAAATCTTTCGTAATTTCCCATCTCACTAGAACCGAAACCATGTTCAAGCACATTCTCGGCAATCACGTTGTTGCTTCCCTCGACGACAGCAATTCCGTCGTTATTTGTGTCCTTGAGATAGTTTCTCTTGACGACATTGTCACCCGAGAAAATGACAATGCCACTGGTGTCGTATACCTCGTTGTCGTTGATCGTGCCGTTTGCACCAAAGTAGTCCATGGCAAACCTGCAGTTGCTGAAAATGTTGTTCTTGAAGACGTTGTTCTGAGGTGTCCCGAGGCCCGGTAAAAGGTTTCCAACGGTAACGCAGTTCCGGGAGAAACTATCTTCAAAGACTGAGTTCTTAATGATGTTGCCGTTGCCTTCGACAGCGATGCTGTCCGAGGGCTGGTTCCCTGCATAGCTATCTTTGACAACATTTCTGTTGCCCAAGATGAACATGCCTGCAAAGCGGTTATTGATAGATTCAACGTCAACAAATTTGTTGTCGTCAGAGGATTCGATGATAAACCCCACCACAGTCAAGCTTGCCTTGATCTGCTTGATGACGGTGTTGGTAATGCCGACGCCCCCAACGCCAAAGTCGCAACTCTGCACTTGACCATTCTTAACGGTCGCCCCTGATCCTTCAATAAGGACGCACTCCGTATCTGTTGGATCGGCATTGATGCAAGAAATAGTGTTACCGCCCAGATCGAGTTTGGCAGGACCAACTACTGTCAATGCCGTCACGTCGCACTCGCAGTTCAAGTCCGCCGTCAAAGTGGTGTCGGTGGTGATTACATCCCCGCAACTTACAGCAGCAGCGACCATCTGAACAGCACCCAAGGGAGGACCGGACATTAGAATCAAACCCAACAGGGCAAGACGTCGAGTACCAAATAGTTGCATTGTTGTAAGTCCTCCTACTCGGTTGACCTCTGTTGCACAACATGGTTAGTATCGAGGGAGACGAGGACCTTGATCGCCTTCCAGCATCAACACACACAGCGACCACACTTACAAATGACACTGAAATATGCACTTCAATCTCCAGTTGCTCTTTGAATTATGCGATTGAGCTCTATGATTGCGAGCCTGAGAGGATATCTTCACCAAACAACAATCACACCGCAGGTTGGTGGAAATGTCCAGCCATAAATAGTACCAGATGAGTGTAGACGTGCAGAGAATATGATCCTCTTGCGTCGCTTCATACAGCCTGGCAAGAATCAAATGGTTCATTCTCCAGTCCAGTATTTCGATACTCGGGTAGGCATTATCCCGTGACTTTTTGTGTCTGGCGTCTTGGAACTCGGTCGACAAAAACGCCGGCCGCGACACACTTTTCTTCGCGTAGGGCACATAGCATGAAGGCGCCCTTTCGAAGGGTGTGAATCTGTCCTATTGGTGCGAAGAGGCTACCGCTACGCTTTGGTCCTGTCTTGACAGCTGGTTCCAATCGACGACTAGTAGAAGAGTAGAATACTGTGATAGCAAAAGAGGCCCCAATCAGATGTGATCAATCACGAGTGCAGCGCATCAACGAGAACTCCGTCCACTCGTAGCTAGCTGTACCCAAAGAATGCGGCCTGTCGTCTCGTGTTTGGATCAGCGTCGTTTGGACAAAGGGTTGCCGCGACACATTGTGATCAACGCGCACGTATCAATTCGAACACGATTGCAGTGAGAACTTGGTTTGATTGGGTGTTAGTATGTGGACGAGTAGTTTTGAGCATGCATATTCAATACGCTGTACCACTATCACTCAATACCTTGCTCTACCCAAACGACGACATGGATTGATTATATTGGCCTCCAGGTACCCTTTTGCCACTGTGTGTATGCACCTCTTGGTGTCGTCTCGAGGTTTGGTCTCTCTTGCTTGGCGATAGTTAACTCTCGGTTGTAAGCACCTCCATAAACGATTCAAAAGGTCGGCGATCTACTAACGCAACTCGATCATTGTAGAGCCATCAGTTGTGAATGTCAAGGGTCAACCTGACAGTGCTCCAATCGGGAAATTAAAAAGAGTTTACCAACAACATCCTTTCCATCAAGGCGGGTGTTTTTTGAACCACTGCCGCTCGCGCGAGTCGCTTGTACGAAAGGACTTGGCGATCGCGTAGAATCCATATTAATCTCTGTATTCGGCGATGCTCTCTATCTAGACTTGCGGCTGTACAACCTCACAATTAGCAAGTAGGACTCTAAAGACACAAGACAGATTTTCTTTTGCATATTCGAGAATGTCCCATAGAGGCGTTAGTAGCGCGAAGCCGTGTTTGTTGGAAAGGCTTATAAAGAAGAGGAGAGAAAAAGAGAGAAGACTGCAATCTATATCATTAACAAACAATCTCTACTAGGCGTGCCCTGCATGCTAAAGAGCCATTGCACACAATATGAAATCAAAAAAATTGCTCGCTGGAATATTATTGTTCTCTCAATGGGCGAAAAGCTAACTAAGGGGGCAGCGACGCCCATCACCGTAGTTTAGAGACATTTACCATTTGCCTATTTGTGTGCTCCTGATGATGTATTGATGGTACGGCATCAACCAGCTGGGACCACTCGTCGTTTGTGACAGCATGGTGGTGGCCGTGATCACCGCCAAGATGCGGTAACAGTTGACAGTATTAGGCAGTGATAAGCACACGGTACATGTACGGGATTTGGGCACTAGCTCGCACGAGGGGGAAGCCAATCGAGGCAACCCACCAATTTGGCTGTCCTTTCAGACTAAATAGATGACTCTGGAAAGCTGAAAGATTGCGTCCCAGGACTGGTACTGGTGATACCTGCCTCTTGCCACGCTGGGCAAGTACTTTCTCCAACCAAACTTCCCTTCTCCCAGTACCTTGCTTGGTGGCAGACTCAGCTAGGCCATCATCATAACATGAATCTGTACATTCCTTGGGCTCTCATTCTTCATTGATGTACTTGGTCCATTGCATATTTGCATGTCTTGATAAGCTCAGGAACTCCAGTTCCATACAACTAAGAGAGCCGGAAAAAGTATTTTTCTCAGCTGTTGTTCCAGGTACGGAAAGGATATATGATCATTGAAACACTATTCTGTGCATCAGCCTTTGGGACATACATGTTTGCAGTGGGGTGGTATCATAGGGTGTATCGAGAGATTATTATCGATCACGCGATGCCCATTCGCCGGTGCATAGTAGACCCAGGTGCCCGGTACCCTGAAGGGTGGCAGGCAATGGTAGTTTGGGGACAGTCTACCGTCAACCACCAAAAAGAGTCATAACATACCCAACCACACCTGGCGGACCCTGCGGATCAACGGAACCAATAGGACGAAGCCCGGGAAAGGTACAACCGGCCGTTTTACACACTTAGGCGTCTGCACTCTATAATATGCCTATATGTAGTCTCCTAGAGGGGTTGTCTCATGAAAGCTGGTTAGTTTTTAGCTCTGTCTCTCTGTCTCTCACTCTTCGTTTCTCCTCTCATATCTCTCTCTGAACTCAAATTGGGAATCCTATCTCCTTTTCCCTCCCTTCTTTCCCTTTCCTTTTCCGCTTCTAGACCCAATTCTCCTGGTCGGGGCGCTGGTTGGCGCCGCCGTAATCACTGGAGCGGACCCCTCTGTAAACTCCTTCATCTGATTCACGGCGACACCCTTCCACGTCTCATCCAAACCCGAAGGCCATTTGACAAGCACATCGACTTTCTCCGCGTAAGTGTCACCCAATCCAAAATGAGGCCAAAGCTGTTCGCTGCTACTGAAACTACTCCCGGAGCGAACTTCTCGAAGCATACCATTTACCTCGACGACAGCACCAATCCCATCGCGGTTGCTTTCAGTGCCAATGAGTTTGACCGTCAAGAACTTGTTACTTCCGCCCTTGTTCTTGAGCAAAATGGCATGAGTAATGGAGTTTTCGTTCTCTGGAACAGGAGACGTAGCATTGAAAGAAGCCGCCATGACTAACAAGTCTTGGTATCCGTCTCCGTCAAAGTCTCCTTGTGCCATGCCCGTGGTGAAGCTGTCTTCCATGTTCAGGTCAGAAACGCATGTCGACCCATCAAAGTCCGCACCCGTATTGTTCGAGTTGACAAAGAAGCGACCAGGATTTGCAACACCGGGGCCGACCGCACCAAAAAAGCGCGGAGCCAGGGAACCAACAGAAGCGAGATCTAAGTCACCATCATTGTCCGCATCGAACAAAGTACTACCCCAGTTGAACTCGTGATTAGGAATCCTCCCATTTGCTTCCGCGGTATAGGTTCCATCGCCATTGTTGATCCAGAGAATGTGAGGGTAAATTCCATCTGGATTGGAAGGGGCAGGAATAGGAAATGGAAGACCTCCGGTACTGCCGGTGTAAATGTCGAAATCACCGTCTCCGTCAACATCGCCTATAGACATGCCCATCCAAATACCAAGAGCGTTGAAGCCAACTTCAGCAGTCACGTTTGTGAATGTTCCGTCTTGGTTGTTGCGGTAAAAGTCGAAAGCCGGAGAAGGTTCGCCAAGGCAGTTTCCAACGAGAATGTCAGGGTGGCGGTCGCCATTGTAGTCGTGAAAACTGGAGACACAGCTCTGCCCGTGAATATCTGTTCCATCGGGGCCCAATGGAACTAAACCTGTCACACCAGCCTGCTCCGTGACGTCTTCAAAGACGAAGTTGCCAATGTTCCTATAGAGCTTGTTGGAGTAGAAACGCGTACGAGAAGGAGGGGTCAAAATGCTAGTTCCACGGCCCCCAATGAAGAAGTCCAACAAGCCATCATTGTTGAAATCACCAAGCGTGCCACCAGAATGCCAGCCACTACCGCTTCCGAGTCCAGAATCTTTCGACACGTCAGTAAAGGTGCCATCGCCATTGTTTTTGTATACCAAAAATGTGTTGAGTGCCTCTACTGGGTCTTCACTCACGACCTGTGGAACAAAAACAATATCGACAAAGCCGTCGTTGTTCAAGTCGCCAACGACGGCTTGAATTGTAAATGTTGCTGCGTCTAACCCGGCAGCTGATGCCAAGTTCTCAGAGAAAGTACCATCTCCGAGGTTCATGAAGAGACCAGCCACACCAGAGTTTGGAATCAAAATGTCAAGCTTTCCATCGTTGTTGTAATCAAGCCACGTGATACCGCGATTAGCCCTATCGTCCTCTACCCCAACGTTAAAGGGGCCTAAGAGAGACGATACGTCTAGAAACTGAGTGTTGTTGTGACTGCAAGTCGTCTGTGCCGATGCAGAACCTGCAAGGAGGACTGCAAGCTTTGCTGCAAGTTGATTGATTTTCATGGTTGGACTGTTTAGATAATTTGTGTGCTGGATGAGTCGTTCAGATCTGAGAAAGAATCTGTATGATACGCTAGTGTGGATTTTCTTGGCGTGGAAGCTTAGTTTCACACCTTTAGATCTATTGACGAGCAAAGTTGGCTAGGTGCTATCAGGCTAGAGGACATGGAGACACTTCACACGGCAAGCAGTCTTGGAGGTGTTCAGTCTTGGTCGTAGTATGCACAACGACACAGGTTTCCGCGTTAGCCCGGGCACGCGATGACTATTTTTGTTGCCACCTGGGTTTATTTGGTGGGTTGGGGGAGGAAGCAGTCTTGAAGGTGTTTAGTCTTGGTCGCAGTATGCACAACGACACAGGCTTCCACGTTAGCCCGGGCACGCGACGACTATTTTTGCCACCTGGGCTTATTTGGTGGGTTTTGGGAGGGGGTTCGTGTCCCCAAAACTTGCTTAGTCTTCGTCGTCGTTTGCACCACACAGGCTTCTCCGTCAGCCCGTGCACGCGAAATCGACCACACCATTGTTGCGACTGGGCTCATATATGGATGGTGGAAATAGAGACATCACTCTTGCTTAGTCTTGGTCGGAGTTTGTACCACGACACAGGCCTCCGCGTTAGCCCGTGCACGCAAAGCCGACAACATGGTTGTTGCGGCTGGGCTCATCTGGGAGAAGAGACGTCCTTCAAGATAGCACGACCAAAAGCTGCAAAAGCTGCCCAACAACACAACTCACAAATTCTCTTCGATAGGAAACCAAAAATCACCAAAAGCAACAACAAGTACCAGTAGTATCAACGTTGATAACTCAAAGCCTAAGCAATTTGAGGCGCAAAGCAAAAGGTTGACAATCAATCAAAAAACGCACCACCCCCATGGTCAATCTCCGAACGACGAAAATCGTATATATCCATACCTCGTTCATCCTGCGAGGGTAGGATTGCTAACAGATTGGTTGAAGAGAAAACGGGTCTGCCCGTAGCCCCCCAAACGCCCCTATCTTCAACATGTCAAGGCGCGTGTCGACGGATTTTCGTCACCCGCCTGGTTAAAGTCAGCGGTCAAACGACTACAGAAGATTAATACAAAATCGTGCAGTCAAACCTGCGTCTTCAGACGCGTCTTCAGACCCGTCTTTGGATGAATGAGATGACGATTCTTCAGACGCCGCTGGTTCAGATGCGGTCAAGGAAAACGGCGAGCCAACACGAAAGCAAAGTCCAGACATGTGGACGACGCTGGCAACCAGCTGGCCAAGGACAAGACACAATGACCCCTGGCGTCTTATTGAAACAGCTTGCGACAGTGGATTGTGGCGCGTTCGTCGCGAGAGAGTTGTTGATTTCTACGCTTCAACGAACGCAGAATTGTCGCTGTGGGAAAATGTTGAAGCGGATCTTGAAGCTGCCGTCTGCCGCTTCTCTGTATCTTATATCTTAGAATTCTTTTTGGTATCATCGTTCTCTCGTCTATCTTCGTTATTCTCTCACAACAAGATGCCAAATTTTAACCTTCCATCCGAGTGGCGCCAAGACTGGCCTGCGAGAACTGGTCCAGTCGATCTCGCCATCCACGATCTTCCTCACGATTCCTCTGCTTGCGAGTGGTGGTAAGTACCAAGCTAAAGCGTTGCTTGCCGATAGATATACCAGCAGCTAATTCTATTCCTAACCATCGCGGCGACTGCTCAGGTATTTCAACTCCCATTTGACAGGGACTGAAGATAGCGGTAGGGAGCTATCTGTCTTTGCATCCTTTTTCCGTATCATCACAGGCTTTGATGCCACGAAGAACTCTATGAAATATGCTCACGCGGTTATTTGGGCAATCAGTGATGAAACCTCGCGTGAATATCATGGATACTCTCTACTTGATGCAGAGTCGACGGACGTTGTCTTGGCAAAGATCGACAAAGAAACTGATTTGGACCGAAACCTACGCAAAAGCTTGAAGGAAGTACTCCAACAGGGCAACCTTCCGAGACCTGACATGGCGATCGAGGGCAATGTGGAAGTCTCTAGAGACAAACTCTTCCTCGATTTTGGAGGAAACCTGTTCTGGAAGGATGCAGAAGGCAACTATCACGCAGAGCTGGTCGGAAAGCACGCGTTTCAAGAGAAAGGTTGTCGCTGCGATCTTGTGTTGACGCCAAAAAAGGCTCCTGTACGTAGCCGCTCTGATGGCGCTGTAGAAACTGGATTCCATGGAGAAGAAATGTTTTACTACTTCATCACTCGAAATAGTTGCGAAGGATCAGTTTCTATTGGCGACGAAGCTTTCAGTGTGACTGGAACTGCTTGGTACGACCATGAGTTTGGAGGCACGGCTGGTTATGGCGAAGCAAAACAAGAAGGATCAAATGAAGGACTTCACAGTGACAACAAATCCTGGGAGTGGCTTAGCGTGCAGCTCGATAACGAGATGGACTTGACTGCCTGCAATATTACTGCTCCCAATAACGGCGACGAAATGATCGATAGCTATGTCATCACTATAGATGCAGACGGAGATCGAATCGAGCAATCGATGCCAAGCTTTAAGGAAATTCCCGGAAAAGTATGGCGCTCACCTCGTACCTTCATTGAGTATGCTACCGAGTGGACGTTAAAGCACAATGATATTGATCTCAAATTATCCGCAACGCTGAAGGACCAAGAGATTCAAACCATTGTTGCGTTCCCATCTTTTTGGGAAGGTCGCGTCAAGTGTGAAGGAACGATAGCTGGCAAACCTGTCTCAGGCATCGGATTCATGGAGATCCATGGGCGCGGCCGCGACTTGTCAAGGAATCTCAAATCTCTCTTCGAAGCATCTGCACAAGAGATGAGGAAAAAGATTCGCGAAGTCATGCCATTGGAGTCGGATCCAGAAGGCAAGACAATGGATGATGATGACCTTCTGCAGCTTGTTGGTAAGAGAGGCTTCGATGCCCTCAGCGCCTTTCCCGAAGATCTTGGCCGCGAATCATTTGTGGAGCACATCATCACGCCTCTACGGGACACCTATGATCGCGGAGGAAAAGCTTGGAGATCTCAAGCTCTCTTGGTTTGTATTGAAGCTGTTGGCGGAAATAGTGGCGAGTTTACGCATTTACTTTCAGTTCCCGAGTTTCTTCATGCTGGATCATTGATCATTGATGACATTCAGGACAAATCTCTAACCAGAAGGGGCAAGAAATGTTGTCACCTCATCTACGGCGAAGAGATGGCCATCAACGCTGGCTGCTACTCTTACTTTGTAGGACCAGCTTTGTACAAGACGCTTCCAGATGACAAACGGCTCAAGGCCCAAGACCTCTATTTTGCAACAATGCTGGCTGGTCATGTCGGACAAGGGGCTGATATCGCGGGCTTGAGCAAGATTATGCCAAAAGTCGTAAGCAGCGGCAAATCCAAGCCAGCAACCGACTCGATTATTGGAATCCATCGCATGAAGAGTGGTATTCCAGTTCGCCACATGGCCCAAACAGCATGCATCATTGGTGATGGCACATCCGAGCAGATTGAGGTTGTCGGTGACTTCTTCGAAGCTATCGGAGTGGCGTTTCAGATCGTTGATGACGTTGTGAACCTTCAGGGTTTTGACAACGCAAGCTGGAAGACGTGCGGTGAGGACATAATGGAAGGGAAAGTGACGTTCCCTATAGCTGTTGCGTTTGGAAATTTTGACAAATCCAAGCGAGAACAGATCTGGTCGATCCTTGAATCGAAGCCGAAAGATTTGGCTTCGGTGAAACTTGTGGCTGATGCTGTGCGAGGTACCGGGGCACTTCAGGAGAGTTATAAGATTGCAGTTGATATGGTCGAGAAAGCATGGAAGCCTGTTGATGAGATTTTGCCTGATAGTTTCAGTAAAGTGAGCATGCGAGCCAGTTCACTGTTCGTGTTGGATATGCTCAAAGGCTCCAAGCCTCTTCCTGACTCATATTTCTAAGAGGCAGGTAGAGTCGCCTATTGAAAGTAGTGCACTAGAGTATTAACTTAAGGTCCTCCTAAATTTCTTCTGTATTTGAGCATTTCGTAATGTTCATGTACATACATACATTATTGTACATTAAATGTACATATGTACTGTAATGTACATGTAAGCAACTGAAAGTCTATGTGCTCGCTGGCTCCGCTTCATGATATTATTGTGTGTTCCCTCGTCGAGAATTGCATCCAAGACAATGGGGGCATCCCAAGGTGGATGGGTGCACTACCCTACATGTACAGTACACAGACAGTAGCTTCTCTGTTACAGTATGGCTCAGAGTGTTGGGTTGACTCATTCGACTCGACAATTGGAAGAGTTGAAACACGGATCAAATAACTTTCGACATGTCACTCACATTATTTGAACTTCGCGCTACAAAGAAACACTGTATTAATACATGTAGATCTAGCAGAAGTGTGAGGGCATTAGTGCATCGTAAATTACAAACAAACTCTAATGCGCCATCGCGATCATCAGATTTCTAGTGCCCTTTGAACAACCAAAATCAAGGCCCGTTTCAAATTTCTGTTAGAAACCTATAACATCTCACGACTTTCCACCACGCGAAGCTCTCTCTAGACTGTCTGTGGTACACTTGATACGGTAAAACGCGAAGCCGCACCGCTCTATTGTTGCCACGGCAAGTGCGTGAATAACGTCAAGTCTCGTCTGATGCGAGGAAACAATGCGGAAAATTCCAGGCTACACATCTCACTTCCCCTCACATCGAGCTATACTGTTGTCAACTCAACCCAATCTGACGCTATAGTGTAGACTGAGAAAACTATACACAATTACAAAATCTGGACTTCTGAATACGTCCCGCTCAACATGAGAACAAATAATAGGACACCAAAAATAAATCAGTATGAGCTCGTCACGCCAACGTTCTCCGAGCTGTTAGCTCGTCTGAGTGCAACGGCAGACTTTTTATTTCTGAAACTAGCAAAGACACTGCTACCATGAACAGAACTGGGTATTGCGGAGGAACCACGCAGTTTCTTGCTGTTGCTAGCAACTTGAGCAGCTCTTTCGGGCTCAAAAGCAAACTGTTGCAGCAAGGCAACGTGGTAGGCAAATCTTTCATAAGCTCCAGCGTTGGGCAACTTTGCCATTTGCTCCAAGCTAAACCGACCAGCAATTGAAACGTGTGAGTCACACACACAGAGACAAGTTTGGAAGACAGCACGATATTATACACGACTGTTCGCACTCACCACTTGTCACATTTCATCTCTTTCATAATCTCCTTCAACTCGTTGATCGGAATAACTTGAAGTGTTGTTGGTTTTGTATTCTCGTCGCTTTTTGTGTCTGCAGCCTCTGGTTTTGTTGTGCTCTTTACCTTGATGATCAACTCATCCAACTCGGGCTTGGTCAAGAGAGTCGCCAAAAGTGCCGTGACGGATCGTTCAAATGTTTGGTAGTTCAAGAACACGCTATGTCTGCGGACCGACTCCTTGAGGTGAATGGACAGAAGCGGTCTACCAGTTGATCCCTCACCAAACGCATGTGGCTCTTGTCCTCCAGCAGCAGCTGCCGCCGCGACATCTGCAATCGAGATACCAGCAGCAGCGTGCTTCTTATGAAACTCAACAAAATCGTGCTTTAGCATCATGCCTGCAGTCTTGCGCTGCTTGTGTCTGTAGCACATGAGCTGATCCAACATGTCGACATATGAATCAGGCATCTCCTCTGGCATACCGGGCAAGTTTCTTAGATTTCGTTTTTCATGCTTTTGCAAGATGTTGAAGGCTTTCTGAAGCTCCTCAGCGGGATAGCCCGCCACCAGAACGTAGAGCGTTGCTCCGCAGCTCCACACATCCGTCTTGGAAGTGTAGGTCCTTTGAAACATCTCTGGAGAAATGTAAAAGGCAGACCCTGCAAATGTTGTATGGCGCTCAGGTACGCTACCCTCCTTGTCCAGCACCCCACTACCAAAATCAATCAATCGGAGCTCTGCTTCTGCGGACTGACTCATAAACATGGTATTCTCAGGTTTAATGTCACGATGAATGACCCGATGCTTGGCACAGTGCGAAACAGCATCAACGAGTTGGAAGGAAATGCGAGAGACATCTTCGGTACGCAGATTGTCTTGCTTGGATACATACTCCATCATTTCACCCCCCGTGCAGAGTTCGGTCACAACGTAAATCGTCTTGGGGGTTTCATAGATGGCCGTGAGTTTGAGACAAAAGTGATTTCCAGCAAGGACTTTTAGAATTGCACACTCTCCCTGAAGCACTTCTGGTTTCAGGGGGGCATAGATCGTATTGTCCCGAAAGACAACTCCCTTCTTCAACGTCTTACAGGCCATGGCCTCGCCCTGACCATTGTTCGCCTTCATGTCTGTGACTAGTCGGACCACTCCAAACTGACCTTCACCCAACACTTTATCCTCCAGGAAACGGTTGTTGTATTCTTCTTCGCCCCCATCGTTGTTCTCAATGTACTTGGAACCACTAGATAAGCAACTCCCCATTGTATTCAGTCGATCGGCTAACCAATCTCCGGTGCTCTGAACTACTCTAGCAAGAAACCCTCTATGTCTTCTTCGTGGGGCCGATGCTGGACCAGTGGTGTCAAGTACAACTACAGAATCTTCTTCAAACTCGACGACTTCTTCTTCGTCTTCACAGCTGCAACAGCTATGCCCTAGATTCACTTCTTGTTCACTCTGCAGATCGAGAAACTTCTGGACCATCAACGTTCACAACCCAACAGTACACAGAGAAGCTTGGTCACCCTTTGTTGAAAGCTTGGTCACCCTCGAAGATAAAGAGCATATGCTGTGTCATCACATCATGATGTCGTGTGTCGCAAGTTTTTGACTTCACGCACGGCGTAACGGCCAGATACTGGCTTTCAGGCCTAAAACACGCGGTGGCTCATCCACCATGACCAAACTTCGTCTCTCAGCACGGCACGTCCGAATGAATCTACACTTCATTCTTCGGAGTCTAGTCTGTAGCTTGATTATGGAACAGCTGCACCTAGAATGAGTGAGGTCATTCTCACGTTGAGTGTTTCCTAC
>JAVCKV010389691.1:0-12948 GCA_032274145.1 Herpochondria borealis | reverse complement strand
AATAGAGGTTCAGTAACGGGTGATGGCCGCCCACACTTTCAAGAAGCCTAGCACGCATCGCCTATTCATTCATTCGGGAACCAACTTACATCTGTTGCTCTCTGGCGGGAACTGAGCCCTCGGTTCTCGCGAGATCCAGCTTCTCCAAACAGAGTCCTTTCTCTGGAAAGAGCCATCCTTTCCCATCTCATCGAGCGCTGTTCGTGCCACCATGTTGCTTGTCTGTTTGACTTGAAATTCGGGACTATCAGCAGTTCTATGGACTACTTTGTACAACTTCAAACAGGAGGCATAGCCGCAAGGATCTTTCCTGCGATTTTGTGATGGCTTGATATGCTCTCGGCGAAGTCGGAGCAACGATCAAGATCAACGACTAAGAAGAAAAGACCTTCCAATGAGAAAAACAATAACTGATCGGCATTATGTCGAATTTTGTGAGACGCGCTTCGTGCTACTTTAGGTGTCATCGGAGAGGTGAGCGGCGAAGTTCGATGGGAGGACAACAACAGAAAAGTCATAGAGCACTTTTAGCAAATAAGTTACCTAGTTCAGACCATTTAAGTTGCTCAAAGAACAGAATGGGTGTCGCTTTGACATCTACTTCCCTGTCTTTCTTGGAAGTGTGATTCCATGTGACGTACTTTTGAACATTTATAACTTGAGAAGGCAGTACTGTAGACTAATAAGCCTCAAGAACAGTACGTCATAGATGGCTAGAGCTAGAGGCGTTGGATCGAGAGGGAGGCGGAGGCACAATATAATGTCCGGTTGTCTGGGTGCCTGGAAGGTGGAAGGAACCACTGCGGTGCGCGAGGAGAAGGAACAAGCCTTGGATGTGGTTGTTGACAAGTCCGGCACGTCAACGCTGTTTGCTGGGACCGCATTCTCATTCTTGGCGCTTGTCGTTTCAGCGTTCTAAGGGGCCAGCCCTATCACAACTACCTTGTCGTAGAATAACATTGAAAGGATCCAGTTGATTCGCACCATTCTTGACCACAACATTTCCTTCATGTTCGCTTGCTACACTAAGAGAGATGTCGTTTCCTCTTGTGTGTTGGTTGGTCTCCTTATAGGGGTCTCCATTAGTACGCACAACAAGTACAGCATGTACAGTTAACCTCCCCAAAGTCAACACGCATGACTGGGAGCGGTCCAAATTCTTCTCTCTCGATTGCGCCGCACATGAAACCCAAATCGTCAGACAGCCATGTATTCTGCAGGTACAGCTCTCGCATTGTAGTGAGGCGCAGGTACTCTCGTGGTACTGTACCTGACAAGCCATTGAAACTCAAGGACAACTTGAAAATATTCTTCAGATTGGCCAGCTCAGTTGGTAGAGTGCCCCGCCTGTGACAGAGCAACGAGTTTGTTAGCTTCGTACACACACCCGTGCCTCAACGTTTCGATCTGCATAACTTACATGTGATTCGCGGCTAGCTGTAGATTTGTTAGTGAAGTCAACTGTCCCATCTCTGTTGGGATCTGAGAGTCATGTTATAAGAATCGAATACAGCTGTGAGTCAAACACGATTATAAATACAATACCTCCGCCTCTGTGGCTCGGTCTGAATTACTTACCGTCCCAGTGATGTTTAGTTTCAAGTATGCAAAGTGGGTCAAGTTCGTCCATTCTCCAATCTTGGGAGAGACAGTGCCACTTAGCTTTTGCTGGTCGGCATCAAACCTTCGCATGTTGGTCAAATCCCATATACTATCAGGCACTTGTCCTGTCAAGACGTTACGTTCCAAAGATAGCACTGTCATCTTGGTAAGTAGACCAATCTCGGACGGAAGAGTGCCCGTTATGGAATTGCGGCCAACCTTGAAGCTTTCCAAATCAGTCATGGTGAAGAAATTTCTCGGTATAGATTTCACCAAATTGTTACTCCACAAATCCAAGCGGGTCAAGGAGGTGAGTTCTTGCAGGATGGTTGGAAGGGCTCCCGACAGATCATTGGTGTCAAAGACGAGTGATTTGAGTGCCGTCAAAGCACTCAATTCGTGGGGAATGGGTCCTTCGAGACCGTTCTCGCGCAAATCAATGTCTGTAATGAGTCCCTCTGAGTTGCATTGAAGCGCGCCACTCCAAGCGCATTCATTATCTTGAGTCATGAACTCAAACTGATTCACCCAGTTATTGCCGTTTGTGGAATAATACAAGACGGCCAGGACGTAACGTTGAATGATTCGATCCGTCTCTTCGACGTCAACTTGATTCGCATCTCCCATGGTGATCCACTGTAAGGCTTTGTACTGCGGACTTCCTTCCATATCAAAGGTCGCCATACCAGATACTGTCTGAACCTCAGACACATTGGCCACAATGTCGGTGATGTAAGCTAATCGAGTTTCCGGCGACACTGTCGGGCTCATTGTAGGAACAGGTGCTGGTTCAAGACTCTTGGTCTGAGTCACGGCAACTGCAATGATTGTGGCGAGCACCGCACCTAGAGCAAGGACCAGCAATGTGATTGTTTTGGGAGTCCATCTGGACTCCTCAAAGGGTTTGGCGGTTACAGCAACGATCTCTTCCACTTTGGTTGCTTCAATAGAAGTTGTCAGTGGTGGGTCCTCGGTGTCAGAGAAAGCAGCTGGAGTCTCCCTTTGGTTGGAACTCGCAGGTTCAACGAGGTCTTGTTGTCGACTGACATCTTCGTTACTATTGTCTCCAAGAAGCTCTTTGGTTGACTCCTCCCCGACAGCATAGGCCCCAACAATAGAATCATCCGCAATGGAAAAACGGGAGCGATATGCTGATTCACGCCTTCTGGCACCAGTGGAGGCTTCGGTTCGGGTAGAAGCAACGATTTCATCTAACCGTCCTTGCTCCACGTCGGCATCGCCACTCTCACGAAGGACACCCAGCTCTTCTTTTTCGGACTTGAAGCTAGCCACTCTATTAGACTTTTTGAACGCAGCATCATCTTTCAATTGTTTTTCACTGACAGCTGTCTCTGGTGTATTTGGCGCATAGTGACCAGCTTGGAATGTTTGCTTTATTACTTGTTCTGCCAAGTTTCCCAGGCCTCTTGATTTCAAATATTGAATGACCAACTCATCATTAAGCAAAGGAGGAGGGGTCTCATCACCCTGAGACTCGACTTCCCCCTCAATGGAATGCTCATTCTCGCAAGAGGGCTTCTCGAGATCCTCACTTTCTTGCTGTTCAAGACAAATCCTAGCTACAAGTTCCACCGTGAACGCTTCTGAAACTTCTTCCTCTCCTTCAATGGGAGCATCGTCAGTAGAAACACTAGACATGGTTTCTTAGCTGTAACCACAGGGACTGGAGTGGCGACGAGAAGGTGTGACGAGAGGTCATTGATGCCAGTATATTGGGGGAATATGATGAGTAAGTGCCTCGATAGTGATGTCAACAGGTGTTCGCAAAACAAGCAACAAACGCGAAGCATACCAGTGCCAGTAGCAAGCACTTTAGAGCGACGGTCAATCTGCCGCCTCAATCTCAATCACACTTGTTGCTACTTGTTCTTTCGGCTCTCATTGTCCCTCGATGATGCGACATGCATGCAGAAGATCTTTCCAAGGATAGGATGAGAAAGAGAAAATGCATCCAACAGGATACCAGTCGCCGTCGTTATCGCATCATGGGTGGGGACTACACTGTGGGGTGGTTGTCGGGTTTCCATAGCTCTACTGTTTGAAACTTGTAACCGCTACCTGAGCCACGACTAGAGCTGAATCATAGCAGGGTCGTCAAGGAAGAGTGTGTCAGTCGCACACTAGCCTCTAGATGGGGTGCAAAACTTCTATAGCTAGAGTATGGGAAGCACGTTCAGACGTCGTGTTTTATTTGAATGTGGCTACTATTTATGTTCCTCCTACTCTCTAGATAGAGCGGGTATAACATGGAGACGCGTCCGAAACGCACTCTGCTCTACGTAGAGTTTGGCCAGTCACCAAATAGCTCGTCGTGGCATACATACCAAAGTCCGTAGATGCCAACAAAACCAAGCCCATTCGTCGCTGCGTGCCTCGCCAGAACAGTGGGTTTTGTTATTGCACGTTGAAGGTTCAAAGAGAATGACCGCATACTCCCAGAAGTCATCGCCAACGCTGCTCCATCATAGGGGTTGTCCTGAGAGAAAGCTCGCAGTCCTGAATACCACGCCAAACCAAGGGCGCCAGTGGCCATACCAAATCGAAAATGATGTTTCCAAGGGGACTTTGGGTAACTATCGTGGGAAAACGCACGACCAACCAAGAAACTAGCCCCAGCAACGATACCCGCGTTGAACGAACGTTGAATGGTATGGCCCGTCGGATCCTCTTGTTGTTTTCCTCGTGGAGTGTTCATCGTCAAAACTGTGTGTCTGCAACGTTTCCACGAAACCTGACCGGTGCGCGTCTGAGAAGTGCTGGTGGGTACACACAAACCCGAGAAAAGACAACGGATCTATGGCATGACAATTCATTCATGGAACCAATACATACACACACAAGTTGCATTGTATGTATCCACTTCGCCTTTGCGTTGGCAAACATGATGATCGATACGCCAATATCACTCCCATCGCTATAGGCGGTTGCACTGGTTCGTCTTTTTCAGAATCAGCTGTTCAAGACGGAGCAGTCGGCATCCTCTTTTATTCATCGAGCCGATCTCACCCACTCTACGACATGATTTACAAGACCGACACCACATACTACGCATTCCAAGTGACAATCGGTACTAGTCTGGTGACGGCTCTCCTCAACGAATCATTAGAATCGCCGTAACCACCAAAAAGACACAAAAAGCTGTCAAGACATTTGTAATACCAAGTTTCTCGTGCACCCATGGTGCCAACTGAGCTCCAACATAGACTCCTGGCAACCCCATGACCCACAGGGCAAACGGCACGTCTTGAAACACCACGAGATGCAATAGAAAGGGAACCAACGAGGTCCAACCTCCACACAAGATTCCAGTCACCACAGCCCGCTTGGCAGGGAGACGCCAAATCAACGTTCCCACCAAAAAGGTGGTCATGGCATTCCCAATCCCAATATGTGAAACGAGCACCAAGCCCGCCAAGAAGGAGCAGATGGATGCCCAGAGTATTTGTGCTGGCCTTGGTTTGACATCATCATCATCATCATCACCGGTGCTCTCTTGTTGTTCCACTGTGACTGAAAAGATTTTACCTTGTTGCTTCTGTCCCAGGTAGATACCTCGTCCCACAATCAGCGCCACCGTGATGCAAAAAATGGCAAACAGTTGTTTGCATTGCAGGGTCGATAGAAACGGATGATACATGCCCCACGCCGCACCGATCCACGCGGGAACCACTGCATACGGTACGATTCTCCAGGCAATACTCGATGGATCCTTTTGCAACCACGTGAGGAATCCAGCTACACCATTTCCAAATGTCATGGTGGCCACGGCAAAGGATGCACCCAATTGAAGTTGAAACCCAAGGAGGTGCAAGACTGGAACAAAGACAACTCCTCCTCCAACGGGCACGGCGTTGGCCAACGAGGCGGAAGCAATTCCGAGTAAGGGCATGGCATAGGCGGATAAGAGCATATCTCGTGTCATGTAGCAGACTACCAGCAGACACCAACACAGGGGAAGCACTGGCATGAGGAGGAACTTGGCATGATCTTGCAACCATTTTAGCGGCTGAAGCGCTGATTTCTGCGCAGTTTTTGGTGTAGTGCCTTCTATGAGAGGTGAAGGGTCTTCCTGTGCCTCCAGATGACCGGAAATCCGCTCCATAGAGGCCTTGTATTGCGCCATGGTCGACAGGGTTTTTTTCGTTTTGGTCTGTCGCTCCAAAGACGTGCATACAGTACCGGTAGCAGTGCGCATTGCATGCACCGTAGCTTACAACGGTATCAGTCAGTCAGTGCTTGATAGCATGCTAAGGTTGAAGCTACAGTATCTAAGAACGCCCCCTATTTATTTTCTAAATTCCGCGCGAGTGTCCATCCGTCGCCCGACGCGCAGTTCCAACACGCAGAAATTCAGAACGATTTCAGATTGAAGTTTAGAAGATCTTGATGGCATGACCATGAGATTCTTTCCTTCTTCGTTGCCTAACCAATTCACACGTCTCTCTCTCGATTAGAAATACACAGCATCAGCTTTCTCTCTGTCCATCATGAGCATGAGAAGATCAGGATCATCGTCATGCATGCTGAAGCCCCGAGCATCCTTTTCGACAGACGATTTGAGGTCTTCTGAGCAACTTTCCGTAACAATGGTCAACAACCTGCCCCTACCGTCTTATAGTACGGAACGCTTTTATATGCTTTCCGAAATCGAGCTCAAAGGTTATTCTACATTGTTCTTGTGTGACTATGCCTGCGATCAGACTCCCGAAACAGCAGCAGACAGTGACAACGAGGGCGAGCACCCCTTTAGCTCGCACACCATACTTTATATTCTTTGGAAGCCAGACATGGCCTCCAGTCCAAAGGCTCTGACACGGGGCATTATTCAAGATTCCGTCAAGCAACTCAAAACCCAAACCCGGGGAGATTGCAAAATATACCTTGTGGTGGATTCCTTGACACCACCCATTACTTCTCCCCACTTGTCTGCCGCACAAGTCTATCAATCGCAAGTTGAAACAGCAGGAGCACTCGCACGATGTATTACACAGTCAAAAGAATTACGCGACGAATTGCAAGGTCTAACGGTAGGAATCTCCAACCACGTCCGCGCCGCACCTGGACTCGAAAAGGGCATGGAGTCTATTTGCTGGGGCAGCAAGGATCGCCGCAAGCTCGATACGGACGCGACTAGCAGTATCGGCATTGTGACGCATCACCCCGATGACTTGGTCGGTTTGGAGCCGGAACCAGATGCAGTACAGGGTGTCATGCAGTCTATTACGGTTGCCGAATGGAATGGAAATGGCGATCTCATGTCGTTTGCCAAACGAGCTCATTCCCAGTGGTGTGCGGCCAACAATGTACTAGAAGAAGAAGGACAAAAACCGTCGCCGCGCCCCAAGGTCTTGCCACGGAGGTATCGAGTCGATCCTGGTGGTGGTGGTGAAGGGATACTGGCAGACCCGATTACTTTGATTATTACGGTTGTGATTATGGCGTGGCTCTATGTGCACATTACGACAACCTACGACGATGGACTGCAAGGTTTCCTGGATCGAGTCGAATCCTTTCTCACGTGGAAGGAAGTACGAAGAGGGGCGCCTCTCGACGATCAGCTATAGTATGCTACAATACAGTAGTATATTACAAGAACACACGTGACACGGCGCACAAGCATCTCAAGCTAAGAGACGCGACCATATAGAGGCTGAAGCATACAACAACAACAACTACACTGAGCAATAGCAGCGATCTGAAGGCTGCATATGAACCGTATTGATTCTGATGCTTGCATTCTCAGAAGACCTCATTATCAATCCACGACCATCAGATCATTACAAAATCATGCACACTGAAAGATAGACGATACATGCAAGAATCAATCAATCAATCAACCTAAGCTTATACCGCGCTCTCATGGGAGTATTTTAGCCTGAAGCCTTTATAGAACATCTGAATCAAATCATCGTATCTGTGATTATATCGCGGAGACAGCACCATCATTTGATACACCACAAACTTTGGCGTTCCTTCCCTCGCGAAAGGCGCTGCCCGTAGAGAGCATTCCAGGTTGGTAAGACTCGACAGGGTTGCGGTATATTAGTCCAAGACTAGAGCATCTTCCATAAAGAACCATTTATAGAATGATTTAATCATCGAATGGGGGGGCGTTTGCACTCAAAGGTGGTGAAGCGAACGTAGGTAATGCCTGAGTCTCCGTAATGCCTTGGATCCATACTAACATCAACAGCATCCCTATCCGGATTGGGTCCAAAATCAACGGTCAATGTAAATTTATGGCCTCCGGCTTCTTGGGACTGAAACATATAGAGGAGACTGAGAGTCTCGGCCCCAACACTAGATACAGCATCTGTTGCATCAAAGTCTCGAAGCTTCAGAACTTCCTGTCCACCAATATGAAGCTCGCAGTTCTCAACGTCTTGAATGGGACAAGTTGGAAAGGTAGGGTTTGCGTTTGGGACGCCTTCTCGTTCATTGTTGAAAGTCGAGGTTTGCAATTCCAAATCCCAAGAGTCGTCCGTTAAAGCATTGTGGTGGACATGCTGGATATTGCGTTGTGCATAGACAGGAAAACCATCAGGCCCAGTTACTTTGATGACTCGAAGTTCCTTCTGTAACTTTGCATTCTTTTCCTTTTCTGCCTTCAGTTCTTGTTGCAGGTCAACGATTGTCTTATCTCGTATGACAGCAGCGACGAAAGGAGCAAGATCAGACATGGTTGTTTCGTTATTAGTTCGGTTTTTGCTGTTGCTGCTTATGTGGTTTGGGCGCCGTCATTGCATTTTGGGCCGAATTTTCGATTTGGCGCCAATTTTCAGTCAGGCAGGCGGCATGCCACCACAGGGCGGAAGGACAGACCACGCTGCTAAGATATATATTATGCCCAGCAGGTCATTCTTGTGCTCAAATAAATTGGCAAAAGCGACAGAAAAGTTCAACTTTTTAGATATTACGGCTAGCGTTCAAAGATAGAGAAAGCACGTCCGAGTAGAAAAGCATTTTAAAATCTCATGTAGCTGCTTACTGCTTTTCTAAAACACTGCCAAGCTTCATGTGATCCGTGCCTAAAAAGGTCACAATGTCTGATGTACTCATGACGGACCGGTGATGCTTACTTCGAGCTTTGCTCTTGCGTAGTGGTGAATGGTGAGCTGTCGTCTTGAGGGGGACAGTGTATGATGTTGGCGCTGTTGACTGGTCGTGTTCCCGACGTTCCGTCCACAATGCTTCCCTTTGCTCCTTTGACATGGCACGAAACTCATTGCGACGCACTCCGTACAGAGTCGAAAACTCTTCGTCGGATGGTGCGCTATCTTCCGAGTCGGTTTGCAGCAATGGAACGTTTTGTCGTACCAACATTTCCTTTCTATCGTCGGCATCCGAGCGCGTTTTCCGGGCGCTTTGCGGAGTCTTGATGTTTAGCGTCGGGGCGTGGAAGTAGCCACCCCAATCCTTGTTGCTGTGCCTCGTTGGTCCCACCAGCCTTTCCAGAGCGGAATCAAACTTCTCGGAAGCCGTGTCGAACCACGTTTCGCCTGTAAACCCGGAAGGCTCATTCGTTTTGAAACTTAAAAGCTGTTTCTCTTTACTTCGGACTTGTGGTTCCAGAAGAAAGGAAGCCACGTCGGAGACAGCAGCCAACAGTTCACAAGAGTGTTCAGTGGTAGGGCCACATGGTCGGTCCGAACAAAAGGGTCCAACGTGCTCGTGCAGTTGACGGCGGTTCTCACGTCGTTCGGTTGGCTTCCCAAAATAGAGGTAGTTGTTGAGGTATTGACTGTTCTCCTCGGCGCCAAAGTCGAGAGTTCGCCCCACATCAATTTTACCAGACTTGGGCGAGAAATTGTGGAGTGCACTGAGGAGCGACCTACTGTTCGTCTTCCTGTGCGCCGTTCTAGCCACTCCCAAGGCAGCAGCGTGACTGCTGACAACTCCAAACTCGACATCGTCCCAGTTATCCGCAAAAGAAGGACAGGACATGACGCGGCGAAGAGCAGGACTCAGGGGAACGAGCTCGGTGGTCTCGTTGTTCTTGTCGTCTGACAGTGAGTCTGATGATGCTGCTGCCTTTGCAGCTAAACTGAGGCACTCACAGAGATCCAGACTTGGCGTTTTGGTCACTTCCAGACTACCAACAGTTTCTTCTGGCGTCGGCGTTGTCTTGGGCGACTCACTAGACGCTGGCGGAGGAGTGCCTCCTCCGTTTTGCCATCGCAGCAAGCCAGAATTGGTAAGGGGAGGACCTGGAATGTCGTGACGTTGTTGCTCAAGGCTTAAGGAGGAGTCGTCGCTATCGTGCATCAGAGACTTCATCACGTCCTTTCGCGTCGAAGTATCAGACTGATCATGTGTGCTCTGTCCTGGTGCTTGGGTAGTAGATTCTTGAGGCTGCTGGATAGAACTGATCATCTCGCTGACGCTCCTACTTCTTGGCACTAGCCAGGACGGCGCGTCGCCCAACAGGAACAAGTCAGACTCCGATTTGGCCATCTTCACATCGTAACTCTCCTCGTCGTCTGGAAAACTCGTCGGTCGACATCCAAACGTCGCTGCTGTTCCCAACTCAGATCGGAACGAATCATCGCCGCTCGGTAGACCCCACGTCAAACTTCGTTTCGGTTTCCTGTCTCTGATTCCCTTGAGACGCACTGGTGTAATGTACAGATTCGGCATTTGATTTGGAGAAACCGGCGGTGCCGTGACTGGTCGAAACCTTTTCGGGGTCTCATACTCCTCAATATATTCTTCGTTGTAGTGCACAACTTCAAATGGTTTTGGATGCTCTTTTGATCCCAACGTAGGGGTCTCCTTGTCGTCTTCCTCTTGCGCGTCAAACAGGGCCACTGGCGTAATTTCTGGCGCCGAAAGTGGTGTTCGAGGACACTTTGGCAAATGCTGATTCGATTTTGTGTCTCCTCCTCCACCATACTCAGACGATGACGAAGTCGGCTCCGTCAGCTGTCCCGTCTCGATTGTAGACTGATCACCTTGATGATAATACTCTCTAGACGGCGAGGGCGGAGGACGCTGCTTGCTTCGATTGGGAGTTGAGAATTCATCGACAACATCTTGCTCATCGGGAGGAACAAGTCCTTCCGGAAGCTCTACAGGACCAGGGTTCCATTCTCCCGAGGTAACCTCTGGACTTGTAATTTGTTCACACAAAAGGTCACCCACATGAAACTTTGAAACTTCACTCACGGCCTCCATTGAAGTAGTGTTTTCCACAGACACCCAGCTCTTCATCATTCGAATGAGACTTTCTTGATGTCGAAGAGAGCGACGTTGTTCACCACCAACTGCTTCCTCGTCGTCGCCGTCTGGCTCTGCATCCAAATCTACCTCTTCGTCCACCAACGATTTTTCCGTTTCCACTCCTACGCGGTAGAGATGAGACCTCAGATGCAGGTGCAACTGCTGACAAGGGGGGATCAAATCATCTATATGCCGAAGCGCCAAGACTGGTATCTTTCGTTTCCGTCTCAATGGAGCCACCGGCGGTACTCTACCACCAAGTCGTACTCCATCCGAGTTTTGTCGTCGTAACAACCGTCGTCTCCGAAACAAACCATGTTGTTTTTGAGCACCAGGCCGTTGACCCTCGGAATACGTCTTGTTTCTCTTCATGGACAGTGGCTTTAGATCGTCCACTGGAGTGTCATTGTTGTACGTGGATGCCAACGCTGTAAAAGTGTCGACACCTGATTCTGCAGCTCGTTCGGCAACTCGCGCAATCTCACTCAGCTCTGCCATTCTCAAATCATGCCGAATGGCGTGGGCTCGTTTCTCGAGTTCATCGGACGAGTCATCAAAGCTACTATCATCTGACAGTGACAACGAGTCTTCGTCGTCGTCGTCATCCTTTTGTTTTTGTTTCGTCTCAATCGTCACTGACATGCCCCTTCGTGATCCACCAAGAGGTGAATCACTATCGCCATTATTATTGTTTGTCAGTTTCGCGGCAAAGCGTTCTGGAATTTCTCTCGAGCCTGATCGTCTTCGAAGTAGTGACACCCTCCTCTTACTACTGGGTGGTGTCTCACATCGTCTAGAAGAAGTTGTTCTGGATGCGTTTGATGATGCTCCTCCTCCTGACCCAGAGTCTTCTACACTGGATTCTTCATCATGACGCAAATGACGTTCCACAGCAGCAAGCTGGAGAGCACCAGCTAATCGACTGTTGTTGCTGGTCTGTGATGATGTACGCTGTAACATCGTTGCTGTACTGTATGCCTGAGGGGTATAGAAGACAATGGGGACTGACTCACTCCCTTTCTCCCTCCTCAAATGATGATGATGATGATAATGATGGCTTTTGATCCCCTTGTTGTTGTTGTAACGAACAAAGCAAAATTTACTGCACACAGTAGTTTATTCTTCGATAGTCGACTCTCCGAACAACATCAGCACGCGTTAATCTCACGGTTCTTGGAAAAAAGGCGGGAGGGGTCTGTCGCAAAATTTCATCTCCTCCGAAGAACACTGCCTATCAAGTAGGCGAAATTTATCGACCGTAGTATTTCTGGATAGCCCTTAGATAGGATACTGATTATATAGTATTCATACCTATATGTGTATATTAATTCAACGCCCATTATAATCCGTTGAGTCGGTGTAGATCGAATTTGGCGGGCAGGAAATTTGATACTATCACCAGAAATACAAGGGCGTCGGAATTTGCGTACCGTCGCAAAAACAGCTGGGCAGTTGAAACGCAAGAACACCATCAAGCTAAGTACTGGCTCGCTAATAACAGGTTTGGCTTGATGGAGCTGCAAGCAGACGCAGAATGAATACCGGCATAAGCTCTCCCTCTACTCTAGCTAGGAGAGTAGCTGTTATAAGGTGCACGAGCATTCCCATGTGACGGGTAACTTTACAACACGATTGAGATCCATCCGTTAAGATCGTTACTATGGTTGTTTTGCGGCAGAGCTAATCGTAGGATAATAGTCAGCAATTAATAGGAGTTAACATCGAATGAATAGTACATCCAGCTCCATAATAGGACTACTTGCGTTGCTCTGCGTCACTTTTCTTGCACTATCTGTGCAAGACGCCTCTGCACCTCTTCAGAAAGGATTCGGCTCCTGAAAGGATACGTCAGTGCATAGATATCCAATCTTGATATGAACAGATATGGGTGGCTAACACACACCACTGGCGCTCACGCTCGTACAGGTCCGGCCCGGCCCGCCTTCTACCCCATATTATCCTTAGTTCGGGTGTCTAGAGAGTAGCTACATCCATAGCACTTTTAAGCAAACTCCCAGTAGTCAATGGCTCCCGTGACTGCTGCAGCACATAGTGATTGTTCTGATAGAGGATTCGAACTCCTAGGCTCAAAGTACTGTAGCAGCA
>JAVCKV010389581.1:0-12949 GCA_032274145.1 Herpochondria borealis | reverse complement strand
TTCCAGTGACCGACACTCGCTGTAGATCCTTGGGTCGGCCTGTCCACAGTTGCTCACTGGGACTGGCACAGGTGGAAAATTTAGGCAAGGCTCGAGTGGCCCCCATTGTATCGACCACCTTAAGAGTTGCTGCCACAGATTAATCCGTTCTGAGACATGCAGATAGCCACGTGTTCAACATTTTGGTCAAGCCCAAGCATAGCCTTTGGTCCAAACGGAAACTTCTGTATTTGCGACTTGGAGATGACCCACTGGTGTCCTAAGGGCAAGGATGGAGGGTTACTCTACTGTTTTCCTGTCGCCTGCGCCTACTTCCACGCGGCCCAGGGGCACGTAGAGCAATCCAAAGCTATCATCGATTGCCCAAGTAAGTGAGTACTGAGACGTTTACTCCCGTACACTAGTCCAAGACGGTAACAAATCTGAGACCTACTTGAAAGAGGCCTTTTGGTCAACTCTCGGATTCTGTGGCATGTTTCTCTTCCTGATCTTCTACACCACGGCTGGCATGATGGATATGGTCAACACGGATGGTCTCACCGAGAAAGATACCAAGCAAGTTTTGGGCTTGATTGGCAAGACGAGCTTGCTATTCCTGGAGAGTGTCTTCATGGACGATGTCGACGAAGCAGAGTTCGACCTGGAGGGACTTCTCAACTTTTTTCATGAAACAGTGGAAGAAAGCTTGGCTACTTTGGCAGCCTTCCGCGTGGGCACGAGCCCAACCCGCCGTCGATCGTCCCTCCTTCGCGAGAAGAGCCGTCGCTTCAGTGATGCTTCTTTACTATCTCTACAAACTCTGCAAAGTGCTCCCTCTGCCAGTGTTGCCGAGCTTGTCGGGGACTGGGAGGACTAGCTAGTAGCTAGCAGCCCTCTAGTCGTACACATTCTAATTTCAATACGAAATAACAGCCTTCTATTTATATATCAGCAGAACCCAAACCTGTGCGGGAGCAATCTTAGGCTAGCCTGACGATCTACCAGTATGGAAAGTACTACTGTATCGTTGGCTCAAGCACTTTGACTTATAGTCGCCGTCATGAACCAGTCGAATGATCCAATCCATGGTTGTTTGTAGACCTGAAAGCTCAGCACTCCATAGGCTCTGCCATTTTTGCCTTGCATTGGGTCCTCCAATCAAGCCAACTTTGTCCTGTTTCCAGTCCACATCTCTGCCTCAACAATTCATCCTCTTCCTCCACTTCCAGATTGAGAGCTCGTTTATAAGTATTCAAATACACATCCAGTTCTTCTTCCAAAACACAGCACATCTTGTGATACGCCTCTGTAGAAAGGGGACTTGGTAGATAGTTCTCGCTGCCATGAGTGTAATGTTTATCAGGATGTTTGAAGTGACCATTTCCACCTAACAATTTGTCCAAGGCCACCATGTCATCATATTCATGTATCGTACGCACTCCAAAAACTTCCTTGTCTGGATACTTGTTGTAGCTGGCATCAGCATAGTACTTGTAATTGTAGCCCATGTGATGGCCACCGTCACCGACAATCCCTTGAACTACGTCACGGGCAAATCTGCGGCACTTGCACTGCTTCTCTTTGGTAAAATTTTGCTTGATAAAGTGTAGATTGGGGACATTAAAGGGGGGCAAGACAGCTTGTGCTGCATCTTCCATGCCAGCATTGGGGAAGCATTCCTTGTAGTAAAAACTTGCATTGGTTCCTGGCTTAAACTGGTTTAAGCCTTCCAAGTAACAGCCATAGTTTTTAGAAATACCAGGGCGGCAGTTGCCAGGATGGGTGTACCTGTAGGAGCTGAGAATTCGACCAACAGGATCTCGTAGATTAACCAGATAGGTGGTTGCTTTTTCCACTTCTTCCGGTCGGAGGGCCCACATATGGATGGCGATTCGGGTCTGATTGGCAAGTGGCTGCTCCATGGAATAACCGACTCCACATTTGGTGCGATTCCCATCCTGCTCTGCTATGCTTCTCTGTTTGGTGCTTTTGATACGAGGATATGTATCAAAGCAGTGTGCGGCAACATTCTGTCGAATTGATTTGCCACCTGCTTTGCCAACATGCACAAATACAATCTCTCTATTGGGATTGTTTGACCTGATCTTTTCCAATTTTGTTTCTCTTTGGAGCTCTGAGGTAAGTTGTGGCTGGGCATCACTAGTATTATCGCTGGCAACCATGGTACCGGAGGTATGTATTGTCATTGTATCATCTCCTGCAATGGAAATATTGAGCATGGTAATGCGGGTCATATTCTCTCCAATCTTTTGCATACTACGGGCAAAAGAGGTCACATTGGTCTGATAGGATTCCAGCAAGGCAATCACTGCCAACAAAACCAAAACTCGCTTGTAGTAACTGATTCCACCCTTGGCAGACACGGGGTTTTTAGGCATTCGTGGCATGTTGGTGTGGTTGAAGGTGGAAGGTGTCGTCTAACGTTGCGTTGTAGCGTTGTAGTTGCCTTCGGTGGCGGGCTGGGCTAATGAGAAATGTGTGAGGCATGCATTCGACCAGACAGAGTAATGCATGTAGGCGGAACATCTCTAGCTAGTAAAATGGTGATCCAGTAATTTACTCTATAATGACCACTACCGGTACTACCGGTATAGTAGCTAGTAATACTGTATAGCGTAGCACCGGAATTACTCTTGGTGCTAGTACATGTACTTAATGTGTAGTGCTCGATCCGGTAATCCGGTCATCATTTTTCGAAAGTAAGTACACGGGCATCAGGTGATTTCAGGATCTTTTGCGGTAATTGCGGATTAAAGGTCAAATAGTTTTTAAATCACGGTGGTCATGGATAAAATGTAGCGAAACGCATTTAACAATTCTGAAATTGTCGAAACACGTCAGAAGTAATGTTCCACTTTTCGACAAAACACGAACAAAACGCATGTTGTTTCAGAAAAAAGTACAATGCTTGCGGATTACTTTTTCGCCATTTTCTTTGTCAAATGTTGTACAAATTTGCGCAACGTTGCGCAAATTTGCACAAATTTGTACAAATTTGTATCAAATTTGTGCAACGTTGCACAACATTTTCTGAAAATATGCAATTTATCTTTTGCAGAAATTATACAGCGTGGTACGTCGTTGTACATGTTTGACTTGAAAATACACTACTAGCTAGCTAGTACTAGCTAGCTACTACTAGTAGGGATACATTTTTGATGAGGTTCAGCTAGCTTAACTTATAGACTAGCCTACAAAACACCTTTTAAAAGTTCGCTTCCCTGCTCATTTTCCAGCGTTTTTGTCATGGGCGTCGTCCTCCTGACGTTGACGTTGAGCTTCTTGCATTCGCCCTTGGGTGACTACTACAGATATGGCGTCCTGGCGAGCTACACGTCCAGGTTGAGCAGCTAGGACAGCTAGGATTTCGCGCTGCCGCCGCTGCCGCCGAATTACGGCAAGTCGCTCCGCGCGCTGCCGACGCCGAGTTTCGATACCGCCAAGATCTACAGGGGTGTCTGCAACACAACGCGCTGCGATACGAAGACGAGCTCGTTGATGAAATGCTTGTTGATGAAATGCTTGCGCTTGCGTCGTCGTGATGGTATCAGCACTGGCAGCACTGGCAGCGCGACCAGGAGGATCTTCACGCGTGGCTCGACCAGGAGGATCTTCAGGGGGCGCCCCAGCTCGTAGATCAGAGGTGATTGACTTGGGTGAATGACTTGAAGGTCCGGATTTCATGATGATGATGATGATGATGATGATGATGATGATGAATGGGGTCGTAAGGAATGAGCATAACAACACGATTCTGATTTTGGCTTTGGTTGCTTCCAAAGCTTGGTCGACCTGCAGTTTTTCCACGTCACGTAGCGCTGATTGAATTTCAATCACGTTGCCAACATGGTTACTCAGCTTCGAAGGCATGGTTACTCCAGCGTGATGGCTTCGGCTTCGACAACAACACAAATATCGTCACAACAACACAAAGCATATATGTGTATCGAAAGCGTGTAAGTCCTCATGTCCAAGAATGAGGTAGGGTGGCTTGCTTGCAATGCTTGCAAGAAGAGGTGCGGACACAATTTGCGAAACTGTATTGCAGGTCTGGGCACAGGCTATGATAGGAAGATTATATTTGAGGCTAAGGCAGCTTCTTTGATCTCTATCTTTCCCGAGCTTGCGAAGAGCCCCATCTTTTCTAGCGGTATCTTCAGCAATGGGTCGACCATCTTGTACCAGGCATGTGATTACCGGCCGGAGTCAGAGATCTTAGTGCAACACTTGATCCAACGTTGGCCAATGGCTGCAAGGACAAAAACACCTAACAACTGGGATTTGCCGATTCACACGGCCTTGTTTTTCGGGTGCGATTTCCAGGTGATGAAGGCACTATGTCAGGAATACCCAGCCAGCCTCCGTGAGACGAACAGCAATGGTGACACGCCTCTTATGCTTGCCGCCATGTGCGATTATGATAATAAAAAACTAGAGAAGGTAGCTTTTTTGGCCCAGCAATGCCCTGAGGCAATGACTTTTTGCGACAACGACGGATTCAATCCTCTCCACGGTGCGATTTCGCATACAAGATGGCGAAAGTTTGGCAGTGATCGTGGTAGTGTTCAAATGGAAACAGTCAGACCTCTGAATAATTAAATCAACTATGGACTAATCACTGTCTTAATTTTATGGTCTATCTAGGGGCTCTCGCTTTGTTTGGCTGCCTTCGCCTGCCACTCAGCGGTGGTGATGCCATGAGCTTTTTTCTCCAAATGCTCAATATTCATGTTTTGATTCTCTAGTCGGCAGTTGAAACAGTTGAACTGCTCTGCGTGGGCGTGGATCAGCATAGCCCTTTCAGACAACAGCTGCTTGACCACACCCAGCATCTCCTCCTTGGTCATTAGATCATACCCTCCATTCGTCGCCCAAGTAGCACTGTTTGTCGGATCAATGAACTCGCCGCCTGAGAAACCTTCGTCGCCGCCACCGCAAAGATCCGACCACTCTGTGGAAAGCAGCAAGTCGGTGACTGTGTCACCATCAGGCACAAGATCATTCTTATCTTTTCGGATCAATCTCTTATTATCAGGCTGTATTTCCCACATCTTCTCAAACAATCTCGGAAACTATTAATAATGCAATCCCTCTTCTTCCAATCCTTGTTGTAGTGCTAGAGCTACCTGAGACTTACCCGCTTTTTTTTCACCCAAACAAGTGCAAAGCTAGCTGTACCGGCGGTACTTGGATTTTGTATCCTTGGCATGCACTCCCCAAGTTTTGACCCATGTTTCAACAGGCATTCTGGTCCTGACCGTCTCACTGTCTCACTAATGAGAACCGGGTAGCTCACTATTTCAGCGTGGGAATCTCCCACAGCCATTGATCGCAATTTTGACGTTCCGGAAATGTGACCAAAGACTCTAGGTTGTCTTCCCGGCAGTGCCTGATGATACAATATTATGTGCCTGTATCCGTCTTTCTACTCTTCGAATCACATACGACTTACGTATGGTAGTCTTGGTGTTGTCAGTTTTTAGGATAGTCATCCTGGGTGCTTAGCAATACCGAGAGACTTTTTAATCTTGGCTTTAAGTAGATTGTTTGGTTGCTCAAGAGTGTACACTAAGTAGCCTACTAAGTAGCCTCTGGAGCCCTGGTAGGGTGCGTCAACGACTCCTCCAGCAATGCAGTATGCCTCATCCAATGATGTATGCCTTGAACTTCCTCACCCTCTCGATATGCTCACAATCTCAGTTTCTCAACAAATAAAACAAATCAAATTTACAAATTTAAAACCATGTCTCCTACCACCAACACCAACGCTCCTGACAAGCATGTAAGCAAGGAGAAAACCGCTGTTGACAAGAAGCAAACCACCCTTGGCAGCGAGCCCGAGATCGAGACCGAGATCGACACCGAGACTGAGGAGGAGACTGAAAAGGTTGAGACTGCTGCCGCTAAGACCTGGATATCTCCTGAAGAGCACCAGAAGACCGTGGACCAGCTAGATACATTGACTCAGTGTCTCAAGTCAACAGTAACCAATTACAGAGATGTCTTTGGTGACGACCATGCTAGCAAGGGCCAGTTGTTTGCGCACATGCGTTGGCATGTGGTGGATGAGTCCGACAATCTGACGGCAGTTGGTCGAGATCTTCTCTCTCCTGTTTTGAAGCCCTATTTTTCCAGCTTGGAGGCGTTGGAAGCTGAGTACAAGAAAGAAAAGGAACTGGCTCTGACGAATGGGACATTTGGACTTGACTGGATGCCTCCTGCTTGGCGCCCTATTCACTTTGCAGATGGCACGGAGGCCACGGAGACCCGCCTTGTTAAGGTGCACGACAAAGTGGTTGGGTGCTTTGACGAGTTGATCCAATTCCATCAGGCGCGCTTCAACCAGGACATGACTGCGGAGGCCGCTGGAATGTGGCTACATGGTGCCGTCAGCAAGTATGCTGACCGTTTGAGAGAGCTCACACGTTCTGTGCTACCTGTGGAGGAGGACTGTTTCCATGGCGAGCGCAAATTTGATGGCCAGGGAAGCCACTATGTGGACCCTTATTATATGAAGTCTGGAGCCGGAAGCAGTGAAAGCAGCGGAGGCAGCGGAGGCAGCGGAAGCGGCGGATCTGAAGTGGGAAGCGAAGATGGGTCTGAGGGAAGCAAGAGCGTCTGAACGATCTGCAGTGGGAAGCGAAGATGGGTCTGAGGGAAGCAAGACCGTCTGAACGCTTTCTTCTCCATGCTTACATACAGCTCTTCTCCATGCTTAAATTCGCACCTCTTTTTGCGAGTATGCCAACCTACCTCATTCTTCGACAAGAGGACTTACACGCTTTCGATACACATGTAGTCCTACATCGTAACCATTTAGTAACCATTTAGTCCCACGCCGCGTAACCATTTATGTACTTACGTTTGGCTACAAAACAACGAACAGAAGATCTTGTAGGAAGGCTCACTTATTTTAAGAATCGCAAAGTTAGAATCAACTTTACCTTTTCCTAATCTTCCAATACCAACACTTACTGAGAACAATGAAGACAACTATCCCCAAGACCTCCATGACCTTCAAATCGGCCAAGAAATCAAACTCTGACTCGCCCGCTACCAACCCTGTTGTCTGCTCGGATGACATTGACGACGAAGAGTATTACCTTTCTGAAGACGAGAAACGAATGGAAACGAAGGAGCGTGCTGAAGAACAGCGTTACATGAAGTATGAAGCCTGGGCTGCTCGTGATCCTGAAGGATTCGCTGCTTGGCAGGCTAAAGAAGACGCCCAGTATTACATTGATGCTGGCATCGAATATGACATCTTTTGTATTAAAGATTTGTCTGACGAAGACTTGGCTCGTTTTTATGTTCTCGTCAAGCAAGAAGAGTCTTCTCTTATTATGGGCATGTCTGCCGTGGAACAACGTCTTGGTAAAATGTCGATCAAAGGGCGTCGTTCTTTCTTGGATTCTATCTCCATTCCAAATGAACTTTCTACTCAATGTTCTGAGTTTGTTGGTCACTACAATCGTTTTGATCGTGGAGTTAACATGGTGTCTGGTGAGGCTGCTTATGACGGTGATGACGGAGATGACTCGAAACCAAGTGCCAAGACCAATGACAAGAATGAAGATTAAGACAACATGACATGTTGGTGTTTTGTAGGCTATTTAAACTAACTGAACCACACCAATAGACTTTAGAATAGTGCTTATCACCAGTAGTAGAACCACCACTAGTACTACCTTCCTTAATCAATGTTTCAACGACTAGCTACCTCGCTCATTCCAAAGACTTGTGGATAAAATTTTGTCCACAAGTCAATCGGGTTGTACTACTAGCTAGTACCAGCTACTACTACTACTACTACACTACTACTATTGAAGGGAACTGCACTTAGAGACTGCACCAACTGCACCAAACTGCACCTCCCCTTAAGTGCAGTCTGACTAAGTCCACGAAAACCTCATATAAAACCTTAACTCTCGGCTATTTAACTACCCCTAACTGCACCCTAACACTACCGGGTATGATTTGGGATTTGATTTGCGTCTCAGTTGCAGCTATAGATATAAGCGTACCTCTGTTGTTCTTGTATGTGTATAGAGGTGGAGGAGAGGATAGGAGATATCACGATGATTGGAGTCAACATCAATCATGGCAAGTAACGCAACTCCAATCGGTGGGAGATGTAATGGTTACTTCTCCAACCGTGCAGGTCTCAAGAAAGAAAGAAAGAAAGAAAGAAAGAAAGAAAGAAAGAAAGAAAGAAAGAAAGAGAGAGAGATCATCGATCACAACTTGGGATATCAGATCATAACAACAAGCGACTATCTAGTCTCTCCTATCAAGTCTTTTCCGCTCTATCTAGTCTCTCCTATCAAGTCTCTTCCGCTCTATCAAGTCTTTTCCGCTCTATCAAGTCTTTTCCGCTCTACCACGTCCTCCAGTCAAGTCCTTTCAAGTCTAATTCAAGTCTCTCCTTTCTCGAAATCTCTCCTACTCGAATCCTTCTTTGACCAAGTCTTATCAATTGTCAAGACTTGTATTTCTCCGAAAAATGGCAAGAACAAAATTGGAAGCGACCAAGAAGACCAAGAAAAGGGATGCTGATGATCCAAATGAGTCCGAAACGCCGACAAAGAAAGCCAAAACTTTGAATGAATGGCAAGTGAAATTCCAAAACTTTGGAGTTGACTACCGTAATCGCAAGAAGTTGACCCCTTTCCAAAAATTACAAAGACCCATTGGACTCGCGACCGAATATTTACCATCTCAAAATAAAAAAGGTCAATTCAATCGATTGCCATTTCAACATGAGTGGTTTGTGGTATTCCCTTTTCAAACGAGGGGTGTCCTTATCCAGAAACGTAAGAAATTTGAACCTAAAGAAGTGCGAAACAATGGAGTGTTGACTGATCGTTCATGGACCTATCCTACCATCTTACTGAACGAGAATATGTTTTTATTCTACAAGGAAGTAAGCAACCCATTGTCAACGAAGTACGAATCTGTTCGTGGTGTCTTCAACAGTTTGGTTGAGAGAAACGACAGAATGGTGACGTGGGACAAGGGTATAGCTCCTTACCTCAGAGAAGTCATACTATACAATTTATTTTACTGGCTAGTGAACTTGGACAATGAGGAGCTGACAACAGCGAAGCAAGTCTACACTCAAGCCATGGCAGAGCTCAAGCCCCTTTACAAGAAACTTGGTGATGCAATTGCTTACGCTGATAAGCTCCTTATTACTTTCAAGCACAACCAGACACGGAAACATCTCAAGACCTTTCTGACAAGAAGTGAAATTCAATTGAAAAGAGTTGCTCGAAAAACAAACCGAAGGCCAACTCGAGGAGAAAATGCGGAGGAAACAGAAGAAGCTTTGAGTGGTGAAAGTAAGGTGGTGGTGGGGAAAGGACGAAAAGAGTATCAGTACTTTAGTCTCGAGGAAGATGAGGTTCTTTATGCCAAGTTACTTACTGATTTCAACTTTGCCCGTGATATTGATCTACCCGAAGGATCCAAATCTGAAGATGACGTAAAGGATGTTATCAAGTATGCAAGAAAGTGGATTACCTTGACAACTACAAAAAGAGACTTTCCAAGTGATGTTCTAGAAATGGAAAAGTTGATGCGGAATGTCAAGACAATTGCAGAACACGAAAAGTATCAAGCGGACACCGCCCCAAAACCACCAAAGAGGACACTTTTGCTAATCAAAGATGCGAAGGTCAATATCAGCTCCAAAAGAGTATTGAAATCAAAACATGAACCTACCTTCTTCAAAATCGACAAAGTCCTGAACACTGATGATCCTTTAAAAGCAGCTGCAGATGCGGATGATGAGGACATTGTAAGTTGGTATCAAGAGCAATTCATTGCCAAGACACAAGACTTCCGCGGACTGATTAGTCTTCAGAGGAAGATACGATTGGACCAGCAATTAAACAGTGTCAAAGACAAGTACAAGTTTAGCTGTTTGGGACACTTCATTCCTGCTCATCGTCAAAACTCAATGCCCGAACTCTATGATAACAATGACGAAGATAATGGAAGTAAACTGCCTCTTGGATGGCCGAGGGATGTATCGGCTACCGAATCCAATGACGAAGAACACGTTGCGTATTTGCATTGGGACAGTTCATCACTACCATATGAACGGGATGAACAACAAGCTCTCAAATGGAAACAAGTATTGTCTCCATTCATTCCTGATGAGGAAATGGTCAACAACCAGTCACGTACCACCCTTGAAACCACGATAGTTACACGTCGAGATTGTATGCCATCTATCAACCAAGTGACGATGCATCCAGTGGAGTACGTATGGACGCCACCTCGAAAGCATTGTTGGAAGATGATTTCTGAATCGGAATATGCAAAGCTCGTCGAGCCAAAACTGCCAAGAATAATGATGGGATCTCCACTGTCCGTGTACGAATCCAATATCTCCATGATCAACTTTGTGATGCTGTCTCAAAAGCAATACAAAGACTTACAATATCCATCTATACCTCCAGGGTACGGTAGCACCCGAGTGTTGGCTGACAGGTTGGATGGAGGAGATGCAAGTCGTGCCGTCAATGACGTCATGGAGAAACTCGGTTCTAAAATCCTGGTGATCAATGTGAAGGAGCCTCATGATTTCTCAACTGTATTCAAGACAATGAATGGATATATGAAGCGAATCCGAAAAGCAGAAGATGCAGTACATCGTAACTACAAACTACAAGACGAGGCATTGGCAGAGGAAAAGGAATTCCGTCAACATGAGATTGACTACAAGCTACCAATGTTGGTCCAAGGTTCGTCTCCGAAGGTGTACACCAAGCCTGGTCGTTATTACACAAGAAGGGCACGGTGTAAGTACGCATTCGTTGCTAAAGGACTGGTAGACTATATGAACATTTCTTGGGGACTGTTGCCAAACATGGCCGCCGAGGTGAATGATTATGCCGACTTTAAACCAGAACACCTTGAAAATTTCAAGCTAGCGATGCAGTGTTGTCTAACATATGATCCTCTGACGATGGGTGGTGAAATGGATGACTACAAACATCATGCAACTACGATAGCCGGAGATGATGGGCTATTGGATTTTGTCTACAACTTGGTCGCAATGTGGGAATTCATGACAACAAAAGAAATTGGTATCTACGATGAACTTTTGTCTCGGTGTACTTTATTGAACCGTAGTGAAAGGTCAGGTAATAAAGCAACACGACGCAAAGGCATTAAGAAGAATACTACTCCTACACAAGAAGAGAAGAAACAGGAGACAACCGAAGAAGAGGAGGAGAAGAAGAATGATGCTGAAGACAACGAACAAACTCCCAAGGATGATACTCACGTTGACGTTGACCTAGACCCTATCATTCTAAATATGGTGTTGACAACTCCTATTAAGGTGAATACGGTCCCGACAACAGTAACACCCGATTATGATGGAGAAGAAGATAAATATTGGGGAACTCTTGACGCAGCATTGTGGAAGTACAAGAAGTTGCTTTCAGGTATATCTTACAAACGCTTCGTTTTCATGGAAGACAATGTGGAATCGCATTTGAAGGAAACAAATCGAAACCTACAAAAGGAATTGGATGAAGAAGCTAAGAAGAATGGACAAGGTAAACCTGACGAAAAGGAGTACAGCAGTGGCGACAGTACGGACAAGGTGTAACTTTACTATCAACCAGCAACTAACGAATACATAACTAATCTCAAATCAATTACAACGAACCTCTATTGTAACATGTGTATCGAAAGCGGGTAAGGCGTCCTGACGAAGATAAAGGTAGGTTGACAGGCTTGCAAGAAGAGGTGCAAGAAGAATTATAGAAGCATTACGGGAACTAATATGTTTTAAGATAGATCCATCACGTTCACAGGAACAGGATCTGGAGGGGCTGGTGCTATGTCTTCATCGAGTGGAAGATACTGTTGAATAGTAGGAGACCTGAGTCCAAAGATGCGGTTACGACTTTCGTTGCAGCAGGTGTAGCAATTTGATATAAACAGACAACTGAAAAATAAATGCCGTGTGTATTGAGCGTTCCAAAACAAATTCAACAAAGTGTTGGGACGTAGGATAGGATATAAGCCAAATACTTGACTGAACTTGTGTTCGATATCTTCTCGCAACGATGCCATTCTGGTGTTGACAATTGCCTGTTCCCAATTGGGATTGCGGTAAGGAGCAATAATGCATGACACGATGGCAAAAATACCATCACCGTAGAGAGCAGGATAGACATGAGTGCCATTGCGTTGGTACAATGGAGTGATCAATGAAGCAAAGTAGTCGTTGAGTCCACTCAGATTTTGAATGCCATTGTCATTGTGTCTGATGGAAGAAATGTAGATACTACCAATCATCCCGTTGGGCAGGTGAAGAACTTGGGCTTTTAGACCGTGTGCGCGAAAATATCGATTGTAGAAGGCTCTTTGGGTATCCTGTAAGTCGGTAGCTGACCGGGGCCTTGTTGTCTGGACTTCCGTGTCGTCCAGCCACCCAAATACACGAAAAGTCTGAAGAGGAACGTAGACTTCCCAGTTGGTTTGGGAACCATCATTAAAACGTTCATTAACAATTCCTTCGAGTAGTTTGGAATGAATAGCTTCTCTGAACTGGGGAATCATATTAATCCACTGTTGCATTGAATTGCCAGAAATCTTATGATAAAACGTAACATAAAGATGATTGGTAATGGCTCGGCAATAATATGTGTACAAGCGAAGATCTCCTCCAAATGTATCGGCAAGTCTTGTAAAAGCAGTAGCAGTCCGAATAAAGTGAAAGAATAGTAGCATAGCTTCTTCTGCGGAAAATACGCGGTTGGCTTCTCTCATGGTATTGGGAATGCGCAGATGAACAAGTAATAGATTCAACTCATGGGTTTTGAAACCAAAGAGAAATTCGGATTGGTTGTCATCAACTAAATCGCTAACATGTCGCAACTGAGGTGGAAGAAAGCGATGTTCACGGTGAACAAAGTAAAGACGC
>JAVCKV010389470.1:0-12951 GCA_032274145.1 Herpochondria borealis | reverse complement strand
AGAAGAGCTACCTCAATACCCTGCATTGTTTGCCGAGCACTTGGCGGTTAATCGCTCAGAAATGGATCGGCCTGAAACGATAAGTTATTGGAAATCTAGAGCTGAAAATGTAGCCCCCGTTAGCCATATTCCATTAGTGCCAAACAATCCTAAACGAATCATTGAAAAAACAATAATCGATGCGCAGCACTGGCTTAAAATTCAAAACTATTGCAAGCAGCAAGGTTTTTCACCTGCAAAATACTTTCGTGGCTTATATGCTTTTTTAGTAACTCAATATGCTCGAATAGATGGTGACTTCTGTTTAAAAGATTTTGCACCAGGCCGAAGCGAAGAACATATGTTTTCACTGGGCTGTTATTTTCAGCAATACCCATATGTTATTAAGGCAAACCTTTTTGAGCAGCAAGGAAATTTTGAATCGCTGTTTGCTTACATTGATTCATATAACCGTGAAATTAAACCTTGGCTAAATATTTCGGCTTATCAGCAAAGCCAAATTTTCCCGCAAAGCTCTATTGAGTTTATGTACAACTATTACCCATTTCACTTAAGTGTTGATATGGGAGATAGTAAAAATGATATATTAGAATTTCCGCCTATTGTTGATAAAGCAGTTCAGTTCATTGTTAAACATGCTGCTGGCCATATGGAACTGAACCTGCACTATGATGAAAGTGAATTCAGTTCCTTTAGTTTTTTAGAACGTATTTTATTGATCAGTGAACAGCTTATTGAAGACAAAAATAATTACTTCCATGAATTTGAACTATGCTTTCCTAATGAAATAAATGCCCAATTAAACGCTCAGTTTTTTAGCTTCCAATCAGATCATGATAATCGTGAAGCTAGAACACTAGGTAGTAATAGCAAGCAGCCAAATACTGATCTCAGTATTTCTGAGAGCTTAAGAAAAAGTTATCAGCAATACGCTAACAATACTGCGCTAATTTATGGTGACAAAAGCATCACTTATGCGGCTTTGCAAAATACCGTTAGCAAATTAGCAAACAAGCTAAATCGAACATTAGGTTTAGAAGCTACAGTGAAAAGCTTAGAGAATAATGCTAATAATTCTTATAAGAGCAACATTCAAAAACGCATAGCTATTTATTTAGACAACGATGATAACTTTGTTAGCAGCATACTAAGCTGTGTTGATCAGGGCTTGTGTTATATACCGATTGATAGGCAAAGCCCCTGGGAAAGAGTTTTATTTATTTTAAAAGACTCAAGATGCCATGGACTTATTAGTCGCAAAGAGTTCGTTGAAGAGGGTTTAAATTCAGATATAGCGTTTATTGATATTGATGTTAGTGAAGACTTTAGTGAAAGTGATAATTTAGTCAGCGAAAAGTATTCTAATTTCTCAAAACAAAATTCAGAACATACACAACAATCGCACGCACTCTATGGAATCTATACCTCAGGCAGTACCGGTGAGCCTAAAGGAATACAATGCTCCGAAGCAGCAAGTAAAGATTTATTTCAATGGTACCAACAAAAATTCCTTACTAGCCCACAAAGCCATAACCTCATTATTTCTTCGTTTGCCTTTGATTTAAGCCAAAAAAATATCTTTGCAAGTTTGCTTAGCGGTTCTAGCATTGTTCTACCACGCCACGATCAAAAAGATCCGAACACCTTAGCGGCTTTAATCGAAGAAAATAAAGTAAGTATCATTAATTGCGCGCCTTCAGTTTTTTTAACAGTAGTTGAGGGTATAAATAGTGGCGATAAACTTAGAAAATTAAGCTCATTAAAAAATATAGTCTTCGGCGGAGAATCAATAGACTCCTCAAGATTAAATCGATTTTTAAAGCAAACCGACATCCAAGTGACTATTTCAAATAGCTACGGACCAACCGAAACCAGTGATGTTGTTAGTGTGTATGACTTACCTTACAACAGAAAATCACCAGTCACGATTGATCAACACGCGCAATATATTGGAAAAGCATTACCACACAGCCAGCTTCTTGTTTTAAGTCAATACGGTCGCTTGGTGCCCAAAGGTTTATCTGGGGAGCTTTATATAGCCAATAGGCAAAAAGCATTAGGCTACTTAGGTCATGCGGAGGCGAAAGGGCTTAACCAATCTAGCTTTAAACTTATTAGTAATAGATATGCAGACAGTTTTAATCACTTAGCGCATGTCTTTTATGCGAGTGGTGATTTAGTTCGATTAACGGAGCGGCCAGCTGACTCAATAGATCAAAAATCACCTACCAATACAGAAACATTATTTGAATACCTAGGAAGAAAAGATAAGCAGGTTAAAGTAAATGGTATACGCATAGAGCTAGCTGAAGTTGAACATTTACTACAAGACGTTTTTCCCAATCAGCAAAATAAAGTAATTGCTAAAAATGATCAGCTAATTGCTTTTATTGTGACGCATAAAAAAACGACTTTGCTGCAAGCTTATGACATACGAGTAAATCTTTTAGCAAAATATCCTTCTTATCTTATTCCGCAACAGTATATTGGCATACGAGATTGGCCATTAAGTGTTAATGGTAAAATTGATGATAAGGCACTACTAGCCTTAGTACAGCAATTTGAGCAGCATATTGTTGTACCACCAGAAAATGCTATTGAAACACTACTACTAAATATTTGGAAAGGCCTGTTAGGGCAAGAGAATATTAGTATTGATGATGACTTTTTTGTTATTGGCGGCAACTCAATTATTGCTACACAAATACTCGCGCGCTTACATCAAAAAATCTCTGACAGTAATGAGCATGATAAAAATAGCCTTCCAAATTTTTATCTAGGTATTAGAGATATTTTTCTCAACCCAAGCATTCGATCTTGTGCAAAAATAATTCAGCAGAGAATTGGTAATAATAAACAAAACTATCCTCAAGCGCTAACCCAAACAGAATCTAAAAAAAATACCAAGCTAAAAATAATAAAACACCAAATCGATAGCTATCCAGCATCATTTTCACAACGAAGAATTTGGTTTATTGAACAGCTAGCCTGTGAACAATTCGAGAAAAATAAAAGCCTTAATTTAAATAAGCAACAATCAAGTGCATACATTATTAACTATGCCCTGCAATACGATGGAAATATTTCACAAGACAGATTGAATTTAGCCATTCAAAATCTTATTGCACGGCATGCTGTATTGCGGAGTTATTTTTATGAAGATAACAGCCAGTTATGCGCAAAATATTTAGATAATGATTGTTTTGATATAACTAAGCCAAAGCCATCCATTAACTCATTCTCGTTAAAAGAGAAAAAACCTTTATTTTCGATTGAATTAAAAAAACAAAATATACTCTCTTTTTCAATACATCATATTTTAGTAGATGCATGGTCGCTTAATATTCTTATTAAAGAATTTCTAGATATTTATGAAGAGGGCAATAGCTCTAAAAATGATCAGAATAACAATAGTGAGAAAGCAGCTAAGCAAGAAAACAGTTTAATAAACTATGCTGATTATTCTGTTGCGCAGCATAAGGCTTATGCGATTAATGGCTATGAAAAAGAAATAGAATACTGGAAAGAATCACTGGGTAAAGTTACTGAACTCAATCTTCCTAGCGATTTTTCTCGCCCTAGTATTCCTACAGGTGAGGGTACGTCATTAGCATTTCACTGGAATACAAGTGAAACAGCAAGTCTCCAATCATTAGCTAATACACATAATGTAAGCCTTAGTACATTTATGTTGAGCTTATATGGCTTATTTATCTATCGATTGTCAGGTCAAGATATATTTGCAATTGGTGTGGCAGACACTAATCGTGATCAACAAGAACTGGAAACGGTGGTTGGGTTATTCATTAATAGCCTTCCAATTATTTTTAATGCTTCGATTGAGGATAGTAAAAATCGTTCATTAGAAACATGGTTAAAAAATACCAACGAAAAAATGCTATCTGCATTAGACAATCGAGGTTTAGCTTTTGAAAAAATGCTAGATGCAGTCAATCTAAATCGAGATAGTACAAGCAATCCAATTTTCCAAGTGTTTTATTCATTTCAGAATACGCCGTTAGACTTAAATTTGTTGCAAGCCATACAGCAGGAAAGTGATTCAGAAGAACAAAGTCAGCAAAGCCGATGGTCACTTTTAGAAAATGAACAACAGCATCAACATGCGAAATTCGATTTAAGTTTATCGCTAATGCCTTATAAGGGTGAGTTAAAAGGTGAACTTGAATACAGCAAAGACCTATGGACAGATGCTAGTGCGATAAAACTTCAAAAGGGTTTTATGCAAGTAGTAAATGCCTTTCTGGCTAACACTAAAACAAGTTCTTCACCAGAAGGCGAAATTCAATCCTTCCAAAGCAATATTAATAGTCAGAAAGTTGCTCCCTTTCATGATGTTGTACTTGCAGAAAAACTCTTTGCTGAAAGCGCTAAACAAAGCATCTCTACAAATAACATACTCGAAGAAATAGAACGCCAAGCGAAAATTCAAGAAAACGTTATCGCTTTAAGCCAAGGTGAGCTAACACTGAGTTATGGTGAGTTAAAAACCCAAAGTGATGTTTTAGCAAACAATATTTATGCCAAGCTAAATTACCAGCAACAACAAAGCATAAGTGAACAATGCATAGGTATTATTGGTGATATTTCGTTTGAACAAATTATATGTCAGCTAGCCATTTTAAAATTAGGTGCAAGTTTTGCGCCAATAGATAGCCAAATTCCTTATTTAGCCATAGGAACACTTGTTGCTAAAACCACTATATCGATAGTGATTGACTGTAATCAACGAAACAAACTGCAAGAAATATTCGAACAAGCTGACACTAAAGTAATAGTATGGATTGACTTAGCTACTCTTACTAAAGTAACTCCTAAAGCGAATAATAAAGAAAATAATGACGAAATAAATACCAAGCCAAGTGAATTTTGGAAAACTGCTTATAATGAAAACAAGGCTTTTTATGGAATTTTCAGCTCAGGAAGTACTGGCGAAGCCAAACTCAATCTTAACTCTTATGAAGCAGTAGAAAATCTTTATTCTTGGTATCAAGAGTACTTTGCTATTAATAATAAGAGCAAAGTACTTTTAGTAGCAGCACCAAGCTTTGATTTAAGTCAAAAAAATATTTTTACTACGCTAATGGCTGGTGCAGAACTCGTCTTAGCATCTTATGAATGGATAAATGAACGTCAGATTTTTGATGCTGATGCGCAACAAAACCTTATCGTCACAAAACAAGTTAGCCACTTGAATTGTACGCCATCAGCCTTTTACCCTCTGCTTGCATCGACAAATAGCAAAGCCCCTAAAAATAAATACCAACACTTGCAATCTCTTCAACACCTTATGTTAGGTGGCGAAAAATTCGATATATATTTATTAGAAGCTTGGTTTTTACAAAGCAAATGCAAAGTAAGCAATAGCTATGGGCCTAGCGAATGTGCAGATGTTGTTTGTGCGTATCTGTTAAATAAAAGCAAAATAGAAAGCTATAAGAAAAACGGAGTTCCTACAGGTAACGCTATTCCGTTTGTAAACTTAGCTACAATTGAACCGAATTGCGATGACTTTAGTTTGAGTGGTTTTAAAGGTGAGTTATGTATAGCAGGGCGGCCAGTTTCGTTTCAATATCATCAGCATCAAAGCTTTAATGGAAAGCAACATAAATACTACAGAACAGGTGACCTTTTCTATAAAGATGAAATTGGTCAATACTATTTTGATAGCAGAACCGATGATGTCGTTAAAATAAATGGAAGAAGCATTAATCCACTTGCAATAGAAAATTCGGTCAATGAATACATATCAATAGAACAAGCTATTTGCATTACCTTAAACAATTCATTGGCAATATTCTTTACGCGTAAAAAAAATCTAGTTGCAGAAAATAAAGCAGATGAAAATAGTAATAGTTTTTTTCTAACAAGCTTAAAAAACCATATTGATAAAAACCTTCCTGCGTATATAAAAGTACACCATTATTATGAACTTGAAGCTTTACCTTTAAGTACTAATAATAAGATTGACAGACAGGCTTTGAAACAACGTTATCAGAAAGAGCTAGCTACAAATAAAATAACTTCCTATGAAGCTTTAAAACTCAATAATCAAGAAGCAATGCTATTGCAAGTTTGGAAAGAGGTTTTAGGCGATAGGCAAGAAAAAACAAATCCGATAACAATTCAAGATAACTTTTTCGAAAGTGGTGGCGATTCGATATTGGCTTTGCAGTTCGTCAGTCAAATAAGAGATTTGGGGTATCAGTTAGCGATTCGTGACGTGTTTCAGTTCCAAACCATTGAAGAATTAGTCCCATTGCTAAAAGCTTTTGAAAATGGCTATCAATATCCAGCGCTGCAAGAAAAGTTAAGTGATGAATTTATATTAGCTCCTGTGCAGCAATGGTTTTTTGAGCAGAAGTTTTCTAGCCCTTCACACTATAATCAAAGTTTAGTGTTTGAGCTTGATAAAAGTATTTCTTACGCCTCATTGCAAACAATTTTCAAAAAACTTGTGAGTCAGCATGATGTATTAAGGTCATGCTTCTCTAAAGATGGTGAAAGCAATACCACGGTAAAATATGTCGATACTGAGATTGAAAAAATTATTAGCTGCATACAAGTTAATAATGAGGTTCAAACATCATCTCAAATTGATAAAAATCAAAGAAACTTAAATATTTATTTAGGTCGAGTTATACAAGGCGTACTACTTGAAAGGAAAAATTCTCAGACAAATCTATTACATATTGTTGCTCACCATTTAGTCATTGATGGCGTTAGCTGGAGAATACTAGGAAGACAATTTACGAGTCTCTTAGAGCAAATAAACACATCAAATAATGATAACTCAAGTCTTGAACTTGGAGAAAAAAGCCATGCCTACGAACAATGGACAAGTGAGCTAAGGCATCGCGTTTGGCAGCATGAATTTTCTGAAGACTTAGACTACTGGATTAAGCTTGGCGATACGATTCATAGTAAAAAATCAGAGAATAAAGATTGTTTAAGTATCGCCGAAAAAACACGTGCAAAAGTGCATCGTGTTAAAGATATGCAAGTTATGCAGTCAGCATTTTCAAAATCTCTGAGTGCTGAGTTATTACACATTAATAGCGATTTTCGAGTTGATACCAGAGATGTATTAATCAGTGCGCTGGCATTAAGTTTGTCGGAACAGTTTGCCAAACAAGAGTTACTGGTTAATTTAGAATCTCATGGTAGGCATTATCTTTCTGAAGATTTAAATATTGAAAACACATTGGGTTGGTTTACAAGTAAGTTTCCACTGCTGCTTGATCTTAATACAGTTAATGTAAAGGGTAGTCAGCAATATAAAATTGAACAAAGCATTAAACAGACAAAACAAGCATTAAAAGCGCTTCCTAATCAAGGTGAATCCTATTCTGCATTACGATATTTTTCTTCAGATTTAAAAATAAGGCAGCACTTAGCTAAACTAGATTGCGCTGAAATCATGTTTAACTATTTGGGTCAGTTTGAAGAGCCCTCTGCTATAAGTGCAGAAAAAGGTGACAATTCAGTAGACAGTTCGGTAGGTAATTCAGCAGGCAATTCAGAAAGAAAAGCAATCCTAGGCTTATCCAATCAATGGTCAGGATTAGACCGAAGCCTGAATAGCGAAATGGAACATTTGCTAGATATTAGTGCCAGAGTTGTTAAGGGACAATTGAGTATTGATTGGATCTACTCAACAAAAGCTTTTCATAAGCAAAGTATAAAAATACTCCTTGAATCGTTTGAGCGAAACATTAAATACACGCTTAAGTTATTACGTGCCCCTAATGAAAATAAAAACAACAGTGCTCTGTATGCAATAACGCAACAGCAAGCAGTTAAAAATGTATTTTATAATACCTATCTTAATGTTAATGATTTCCCTTTTGCTTCGAATATGAATGTGGAACTACTCGATGAAGTGATAGCAGCCAAGCAGGGACGAATAGTTAATATATTACCTTTAACTCCGATGCAAAAAGGTATGTTTTTCCATAGCTTAAAAAGTGATCAACCCGCTACTTACCTTGAGCAAATAGCCTTAAATATAAAGGGCGATATAGACTTCACATTATTACAGCAAGCATGGAACATCTTACTAAATAATAATGAAATACTACGAAGTGCATTTTACTCTGATTCAAATCTATCCGCTGTGCAAGTAGTATTTGATCAGGCAAAGCTCTCGAGCTGTGAACTGTATGCTACAACACAAAAACAAGTGGATGATTTTATAAATGCAGATAAACAACAAGCGTTTGCATTTAAACAAGCAGGCTTGTTGCGGTTATCATTAATTAAAAAGCAGTTTTTAGAAGATCAGCAACAACTAGCCCAAGAAAATATATTGTTATTTACCTTTCACCATATTTTATTAGATGGCTGGTCCTTAGCGCTTATCTTGCAAGAAGGCTTATCTATTTATAAAGATTTGTTAGAACAAAAAACGCCAATTAAAGTCAAAAAACCAAGTCTAAGCCATTACTTTTCTCACTTAAAACAAATTAATAGCAGCAATAAAAATCAAGTTTTTTGGAAAGACTATTTAAGTGAAACAGAAACAAATAATCGCTTAAGGTTAGAAGAGCTATTGAAACCTTCACCTGAAATAAATAATGACTTAGAGCGTTTGTCGGTTTATTTAGATGAATCATTGAGTCAAGCGATTAATAATAAAGCTAAAGCATTAGGTGTAAGTTTAAATAATTTGTGCCAACTCGCTTGGTTACATAATTTACAAAGACTAAGTGCTAAACAACAACTGCGAGTTGGTATAACACTGTCGGGTCGCTTTGCAGAAAACCAGCAGTTACAAAACATAGCTGGTTTGTTTATTAATACACTACCCTTAGCGATTAATCTTGAGACGCATAAAAATAGCAGCTTACAAACATTAGCAAGTTTCATTAAAAATATTCAAGCTGAGCTTGTAGAGCGACAGCACCATGAATTAGTAGATATTGCTAAACAAGCTGAAACAGATGCTAGTGAGTTATTTGATCATGTATTAGTTTTTGAGAATTACCCAGTCGATGAGATGCTCACTAGCTTAAACCTGCCAATTGAAATCCAAAATTACACTTATCATTCCCAAAGTAACTACCCGTTAGTAGTATCAGTTATTCCAAGCGAAACTATTCAAATTCGTATGGCGAGTCGATTTGATAAGAAGGCACTCAATAATCTAATAAATAGTTTTAAAAATAGCTTAACAACATTAATTGAAACAGATAATGATCAAAATTTAGTTTTTAACGATAAGACTAAAATACCCGCCAACATTATTGGCGACGCTCAAAGTCCAGCATATCCGGTAACAAGTCCTACAATAAACCACCAAAAGTTAAGTAAATTAACTGAGCCGCTACAAAATGAAAGCTACAGCAGTAGGGTTGATATCCAGCAAGGCTTAACAACCATTTTCTCTCAATTATTAAAGCTTCCTGAAAATGAAATAGCATTACAACATGATTTCTTTTTACTCGGCGGGGATTCACTAAGTGCAACACGTGCAGTTAATAAAATACAAAAAATATTTAATAAACCCTTATCACTGCAACAATTCTTCGATGCTGCCAATATTGAAACGTTAAGCCATATCATTCAGCAGCAAAGCCTGCATTTCATTGAGCATATCATTCAAGTTAACCCTTACGCTGAAACTGAAGCAAGTCACGCTCAAGTTCGTTATTGGTTTTTAGAACAGTTAAATCCAAATCTAGGCTTGTATCAAATTTCAGTGCCTTTGGTGTTAAGAGGCAATATGAATGCCTTAGCGATTGAGTATGCCGGACAAGCATTACTTCACAAGCATGAAGCCTTACGCATGTCGTTTTCTGAGAAGAATGGCAGCTTATTGATAAAGCCTAAGAAAGACTTAAGGCTAAACCTTGAAAATATAGCTGCACTTAAGTGCAATCATGAACAAATTATTAAAGAATATTTTTCTCAAAGCTTTGATTTAGAGCAAGGCCCTTTGTTCAAAATGGCGCTAGTGCATGACGAAAGTAATACCAACCAAGAAGCAACAACCTTATTAATTAGTGCTCACCATATTGCTTGCGATGGTTGGTCTCTAGGCATATTACTAAAAGATTTCATTAATTTTTATCAGCAATATTCTAATGTTAATGAATCGACACCTTTTAATTTAATAACTGAAGATACTAGCTATAGAAATTTCGCTTACTGGCAGCGTAATAATTTACAAGCCAATAAATTAAAACAATTAAAAGACTTTTGGTTAAATCACCTTCAAGGTTTTTCTCCCTACGTGAGTTTTCATTATGACAAGCTTAGTTTGGCTGAGCTGCTGCAAGATATTCAACAAGAGCAACATAAGGGTGACAGTTTACATTTCAGCTTGTCGGCGCAACAAAGCCTAAATATTCAGCAACTGTGCAAAAACCTTAATATTAAGCGTGCTAGCTTTTTTATGGGCATGTACCAATTACTACTAGCGAAATATAGCGAGCAAAATGATATTTGTGTTGGGCTACCTATTGCTGGCCGCTTACATGAGCAATTTGAAAATAGTGTTGGCGTATTTATCAATGCCTTGGTTTTTCGTCATCAGATAATCAATCAATATTCATTAAAACGTACGCTACAAGACATTGATAAAAGCTTAGAGAATGTTTATCAGCATCAAGAAATGCCAATTGATGTATTAATCGATACTTTACAAAGTAAAAAAGCCTTACATGAACACTTATCTGATGCTGCGCCAGGCGAACAATTTGGATTTATCTTTCAAAACGCACGAGACTTAAAAGAGCAAAAGGTATTTGAGCAACAGTTATTTATCTCTGACGAAATAAGCATAGAGAGTTATCCCTTTGATGATCAAGTTGCTAAACATCATATTAACTTAAGCGTATTAGATGCTGAATTAGCAAATGATACTACTTATCAATTAGCACTTGAGTTTAATGCCTCGCTGATCAGTCATGATTTTGCCAAAGGTTTACAAGATTCTCTAATCGAGTTGATTGATGTTGCTTGTGAATCAATAGAAAAAAGTTATGTCAGTGACTTATTACTACCTTCAAAAATAAATTACTGTGAATTATTTTTGCTCAATAAAGATCGGTATTCACAATTATTACCTTTAAGTGCCAGCCAAGAATCATTTTATTTATTAGATAGTATTCAAGGCCAAAGTCCAGCAACTTGGATTGGTTATAGCGTTGAGATTAGTAACGATATTGACTTGGGTGCTTGGGAATATGGCTGCCAAAAAGTTGCTAATAACAATGCAGTATTGCGTTTTAATTTATTGGAACAGAACAATAAAGCGATACAAGGCATAAATAAAACAGAAAATACGAATATTGATTTTAAAGTTATTGAAATAAGTGAAAAAAATTACAAGCTTGAAAATCCTACTTCTACAATTCAAACGGAAGAAAAGATAATAAAGGGTCTTATTGAAGCTATTGTATATCAAGCCTATTCACTAGAAGAAACTCCTTTTCGTTATTGTATTTTAAAGTATCAAACAGAGTTAGGAGACAATAAAACATTCGTTGTGCATGCAATGCACCATTATCTTTTAGACGCCTTGAGTTTTATAGAGCATTGGAGGCTTTGCCAGCAAGCTTACTTGTCTAAAATTAGTGGTAAAAAAGAAAGTAGCAGTACTACCAAGGATAATTATTTAGCATATTTAAATTTTGAGAGAAAAACATTAGATTCGCCAGAAATAATGTCTTACTGGAAAGAAAAATTAGAGAGTTCAGAAGCTCTAACTTATAAAGTAGCGAGTAACATTGAAGAAGAGCAGAGCGGTTTTATTGCAAAAACTGTAACAGTTAGTGAACAAGACTGGAGCAATATAAAGCAGTATTGTCGCCAGCAAGGAATTACACCAGCAATATTCTATAAGGGTATTTATGGAGTTTTAATTCAAGCATGGTGCAGGCCGACTACTAATTTCTATATTCAAGAGTTAATAAGTGGCCGCACCAATGAGTTTGCTAAAACCTTAGCTAGCTGCTTTTTAAGTAAGCCCTTTGTATTTTCTAAAAATAGCTTAAGCACTGGGCAGTTAAGTTTTGCTATGTTGTTTAATGAAATTAAACAACATCAAAAATCCGATAAAGACTTTGCTTGGATATCTCGACAAGCATTTAATAAAATCATTAAAAATAACTCAGGGTTAGAATTTTACTTTAACTTTCTAAGCTTTATACCCGAGCAAATAGTTGATTCTATTTTCACTAAAAATGAAAGCTTTCAAGATTATGGCAATAGTATCAATGGCGCAGTGGAATTCAGTCCTAAATTACGCGCAAAGGGCTTGGAATTAAATCTGTACTATCACAGCCAAGATTTCCAAGAATGCTATTTTTTAGAACATGTTCAGAATATAGCACGCCAGATTATTAGCGATTGTGACGCATTAAGTTATTTAAGCTTTGCACTACCTAATAACCTGCTAAGTAATACTTCACTATCGTATTCATCAAGTGCTTGCCTCGCTAAGCAGCAGCAAGCTGGCAAAGAATTTTTAACCTTAGCAGATAAAATAGCTGAGCATGCTTATAAAAATCCACACCACATAGCAGCGAATTATAATTTCATTGAAAACGAAGCAGTACTTGGTTTTGAGTCTGTTCGTTATCAACAATTAATAACCCTATCATTATCAATAAGCGAAGGTCTCCGACAGCTTAAAATAAAAAAAAGCGAACTTGTTATTTTTGCTTTACCGAAGGGTAAAGAAATACTTGCTAGTTTTATTAGCTGTTTACGCGATGGTATTATTTTCTGTGCAATCGACCCTGAATTAAGCCAAGGTCAAATCGATAAAATTGTTTTATCCAGCGGCGCTAAGACTGTTATTCAAGAAAATTATTTAACAGAAATGTTAAGTAATAACGTAAGTATTTCTTCTGATCTAAAAGAGTCATTACAGCAAAACCAGATTCAGCCTAAGGATATTGCTTATGTGGTTTACACCTCTGGTAC